>CAVNYN010282116.1:0-22431 GCA_963692815.1 Nyctanthes arbor-tristis
GGTGAGTGTTTTGCAGCTCAGCAGCTTAGTCGTCTAGGTAGATATACCACTTAAAGTACCAATAAGTGAATGTTTGGTTGCTCGGCGGCGATAGGCTAGGCCTATTATTTTTATATTATATTTTATACTAGTAGTGACTCATTGACAATGGACTCACGTGGACCCTAGTACGTGTGCATTTGATTTGACCTTGTTGATGTTGAACTCATACGGTATACTATATGAAGGTTGGGAACCCTGTATGCTTGGTAGTGTGACGTCATCGTCATTATTTAATTGACATCATATACATGATGATCATGTATACCATGACTCATATAGTTTTGCATTGAAAGTGTTAAAAGGTAAGTGACGGGATCAGTGACAACTCGAAGATGACCGGACAATTGTGTATAAGGCCTTGACAGTGATGCATGGGTCAACTATAAAGGAACCCTAAAAAGGTGTTAAATGGCAAGTGACGGGGTCAGCGCAACTTCAAGATGACCGATCAATAGTGTATTGGGCTTTAACTTTTGTGCATGGGTAAACTAGAAGCAAAACCTAAAAATGTTATAACTATTTTAAGTTAATAATTTATTATTATTACTTTACAACATTAAAGTATATTTTATATAAATAAATCCCACTTTTCTTTTACTCTTGATTTTAAGTACCCTTGATATATATGAACTTTATAGGTTTAAACCTTATAACTAAATAAACTTTCTCGGATAAGATCATCTTTGGGAATATTATAATTATATTCAAATTTATCACTATTGTACATAGATTTCAAAATTTACTTTATGTATTTAAGTTTAATGAAAATTAGTGATCGAATATCAAAAATTTTTCGTTCACCCGTGTTTTATTCTTTGAGAAATTTTTCAAATCTAACTATATATTTCAAAATATAATATGAAAGAATTTACAAAAATAATTGAGAGCGTTACAATTAATATTTCAACTATAGTTTTAAAGGGAACGTGACTGATATTTTGAGACGGATGAAATAAAATATAAGTCTATTTTTGTGGGACAAATGTATTTGGGCGATCACAGGGATGGGGACGAAAACCCAAACCCGAACAAAGAACCCAATAAAGATGTGCTTTTACTACCCAGACAAGTCCCTTTGTGTTCATTAATTTTTTAATCAAACATCAATATTTGCAAGTGATTAAGAAATGATGTGTGATACGCGGCTATGAGAAGTGATTAATTTTGGGCTTCATTTTATGCCTAACAAGATTCGAGTGCTTGTTTGACTCTCATTCTACACACAAATTATAATTAATTTGACAGTTACTAAATTATAACTATATATTTCAAAACACCAATTAAATTTTCATCATACATTCATTTCTCATTATAATTCACATCCATAATTTGAATCAAACAAATTAAATCGTATCATTTTACAAAAAAACTCGACTGGAGTTATTACTTCTCCTTTTAATCTTAGATCGGAAGAGCACACGTCTCAATCTGCTTGGCAACACAAACTAGTCCTACATCCAACTTTAGAAAACGTGCATGGCTACAGTACTGCAGAACAATTCTCTTGGAGAAAAGTTAACAGTGAAATTTGGGATTCAATAATCCAAGAAGTTGCTAATGTTCGTATCTGTCATGGAATTGAGAAAGGCAACGGTTCAATGGTCAAACTGTCATATTGGAGTTGAACCGAGATTGAACCGGTTTTAATTAAATAATAATACAATAAATAATAAAATTTGAACTTTTTTCATAAAAATTTAATTTTTTCTGCTTTTTCCAATTTTTTAACTGGTTCAACCGGTCTTTCATGCCATCCTATCCATATCTTAAAGGGCTGAATTTTCGAGTGAACTAGACCGGTTTTCCAACCGGTTCCTCATTTTTCGAGTCAAAGCCAATCTGATATGATTCTTATAACCTTGCTTAGTACCATTTTCTTGGTTATTGACTTGTTTGGATGGGACTTATATTAAGTACAATTACAAATCTGTATTATAGCAGCAAAAATACAGATAGATATTTCACTTACTGAAACACCATTAAGAAAATCAACAATACAAACCCATAGATAATGGAAGTACATACTACAATAAAATATAGAAAATACTCTATACAGGAGAGTCGAACCTGGGACCTCTAGATCCCAGTATTTCAACCTAACCCCCTAACCAAATGGGCTAGGTCTCACTAGCGGATGAGACTTATATATTAATAAAAGTGGCTTGTTTGTAACCCAGACAAGATACTAAAACAAGCGTTAAGGTTACTAATTAATAACTTAAAAGCATGTATTTCTTATATTTTTGGCAAGTGTAAAATTACTTTAATGATTTTGAATTCTTATGAATAGATCAAAAAGAGAAATTTACTTTTCAAAACTAAGCAAAATACTGCAATTGTATCAGTCAAAAGAGCTCAATTATAAAAATAAGTAGGATAAGACCAACTTATGAGTGTAAGGCTATTTTTTTGAGTGTATATAAGGCAATTTGACTAATATGATTAGCCCAAAAATAACTTGTTTAGCCTAACCGTAATTTACACATAATTATTTCCATACTATACTCTTTTGATAAATATGCACATTAAATATAAGCATAAAAGACAATCCCTCCGTCCTAAAAAGATATTCCTTTCTTTTTTCTAGCCGTCCCAAATTATATTCATATTTCCTAAGTTAATTTTTTAGTTTTCTAATATACCATCAATAATAACAAAGAACAATTTAAGTGAAATATTAAATAAGTCAACAAATATATTAGGAAATATATGTTAAATTGTAAATTTTTAATAACATTAAATGATATTTTCTTAATTTATGTGAAAAATGAAAAGGGAATATCTTTATTGGACGGAGAGAGTAATTAACATTTCTACTACATTTTTAAAATGAAAGTGACGTATATTTTAAGACGGATCAAAAAGATACTATTTTTATGAGCCAGATGTAGTGTATACATTGTCTTATGAGTTACGACAATTACCTTAGCTGAGCCACAAAACAAACAACAATCCAAGGGCGCAAATATTCAAAGCTCACCCCCGGGGCATAGCTCAATTGGGTGAATAGTCAACGCAAAGTCTTGCTATCAGCATCAGGGTGGGGGTTCGATTCCTGCTGGGCGCAAATTATAATATCACAATCAGTTTGGAGTTGGACCTCTTGTGCGCAGTAGTGTACAGGTTGGTGTTGGGAACCTGGGTGTCAGTTGAGGCATATCCCGTGATTTACCCTCTTCAGGGTTTTAGGGGCGGGATCCTGACGGCTCAAGATTTGTATGGCAAAGCTGGGATATCTGGTGCTAATAAAATATATATATATATATATATATATTCAAAGCCCTTTAAAACACCATTGATTGGGAATTTTGGAAGGACTTTGAAAGTGACAAACTGATGTGGAATACACATCATGTATCCGCTCTTAACAAACATATCATAATAAATTTATTGGGCTATCATATCGATGAATTTTAAAAATGTTATATGTCCTCTTCCATGGCACTGTATTAAAAAATTCAACCTTTTTCTCAATCGTAATTTGAAAAAACTCAATTTTTTGACAAATACAAACTTCTTGTAAAACGTCAGGACGCGTATCGAATTCCAACAATGTGGACCTTCAAATTAACTTTGTTCATGCATGCATGGAATGACTTTGAATTAAAATTCTAGGAAAATTTGTAACTTGTCTTACTCAAACTTTACGGGTTTTTTGTGCTTCACGATTCCAAATCCGTGTTTTCCAGAGTTCAAACACAGTTTTTGTTTTAACCCTAAAGGTTGAAGTCTAATCTTATCATTTAGCCATTTTTATAGTTCAACTTCGCTTAAAAATTCAGGCCTGTTTAGCAACCGATTATAGTGGCAACTCCGTAATTGGTTGGGAAAATTTCCTTAAGAACAATGGATTCAGCTAAGTTGATGTACGATTGTTCAAGCACCGGACATACATATCGTGGGGGTAAAAGCACTAAATAGTGATGTGACATAATAAAATATCAACATATCACTATACTCTTCAAATCACATCAGTAATTAGTATTATATAATATCATCTTTTTTATGTAATAACGGTACTAAAAGTCTAGTATTTGAACAGTTTGATAAATTAATGTGTTTCACATAAGCTTCTAGATGGGTGCTTTCCTAGATGCATCTTGTTGTCTATGGCAAAGATAGATGCATCACGTTGGTTTCTTCTCATTTGATAAAATTTAGATGATATATACTAGGAAAGTCTAACATCGTTTTCCTTCTTTTTTTTTTTTTTTGGATCTGCGAAATAATGTCCTTCGCTCTAAGTCTAATTCTATGTTATACTCTCTACCAAGAAAATTTTTTTTTTTAGTTAACTCCCCTAACATCATAAGATCTTTTTAGTTTTTAACCAAAAAAATTTGTTTCAGCTAAAAGTCATCAAGTTTTTCCTACCTTTTGTATCATCTTCTGGCTCTGTCCCTATTACTATTCATCTAATTTTCATGAACATAACCTTGAAACATTAATTCCAAATGGTGAAGCAGTAAGTTATACCAAGGCGCCATTTCTTGTGAGCTCATAAAGTATTTTATCCATGTTGCAATCTATATATTAATAAAAGAGAAGTGATATTTGTACACATAGTGTGTACAACTTTTGTACACATACCCCCGAATTTACCCATATCTCCCACAAATTGTGATTTCAAGGAAAATGTGGCAAATGACATTTAAGTAAATACCAAAAGGTGTGTACAAAAGTTGTACACCTTGTATGTAGAAATATCATTTGTCTTAATAAAAGGAGAAGTAAAATTGAATATTCAATCAGAAAAGATTCATTTGGTTTCAAATTCCTGTTTGAGAGAAGCTTTTTTTATTTTATTTTTTTACTTTAATTTCTTGTAATATTGGTAAGTTTTATAGAACTATTTTTTCCAAAACACGTACTATCTCTGTCCTATAAAGATAGTCCATTATTCTATTTCCGTCTGTCCCAAAAAGATAGTCTACTTACATATTGAATATATATTTAATGTTTCATTTCTATATGTGCCTCTAATTAATTATTATTATTCAATTGTCTATACATTAAAAATATTTCAAACAATTAATGATATAAGGGTATATATAGAAAAATAAAGTAAAATTAAATACTCTAATCACATTACCTAGTAATCATTAATCTATGTAAAAATACCTAGCAGACTATCTTTGTGGGATCCAAGTAGTATTATTTAAACTGCCACACTAATATATGTAACCATCTACTATTGATAACCACACATTATCTTCTTTTTTTAACTCATTACTATTGTCTATATATCACAACTTGAATCATACTTTTTATTTCTTTTTTTTTTTAACTTTCCTTTAACCTTTTTAATATTGGTTAAAGTAACCACACACTACCTTGTTAACCACAAAGTGCTATTATCTATATATATAATTACAATTTAAAACTGAAATTTATTATTTTGTGATTAATTCTGTCTTCTATAGAACATATTGATCTACAATATCTTCACAAGATAAAATCGTTTGTTGAACAAAATACACACTAAGAAATAGAAAATGGATAGTAAACAAATTACACACGATGCTCAAGTTCAAACTCTACCACAAGAAATCACTAAAATGAGCAACAATCCTAACCCAAACACTCACAAGAGTGGAAGAACCAACTAAATTTACACCCCTTAAAAGTATATCTCTTTTCCACGATTCAAATTTTGGCACCTCTCAATGCACAAGGTAAAGTCTTGTAACTTACATAGAGTCAGGGACGGATTTACATGGGCACCAGTGCGTACGGTTGCATCTCTGGATTTTGAAAATTTTCTAATATAGAAGGATAAGAATTGGGCTTCTGCAGGGGCGGAGACATGACCACACTGGATTGAGAGGAAACTTTTTCAGTTTTTAACGTTTCAGCTGAGCCACCATAGAAACCCTATAGTTGCATACCGTACAAAGTGGGAAAATGGGAAAAGGGAAGAGGACGATGACAGGTCTTCAAATGGAATTATATTACTACCCTTTCTATCATTCCTTTATTAACTTGTGGGTTTCATGGGCCGGAAGTGGAGGCTGATAATCGGCCCAAATGATTCGACATTCAAAAGCCAAATTTTTTACTTTTCCCCAAAATTTTTCTATTTGTTATATATATATATATATATATATATATATATATAATATAACATCTTTTTAAATTTTGTGCAAGGTAATGTACTAGATTTAGACTAAATAAACTATTGAAAAATGCTTTTCAATTTGTACAATTTACTACTTGTTGATTGTACAACTTTAATTTCATTAGAGGGTTGGGATTTGATAAAAGAATAACAATGAAATTTCATAAATATATATATATGTATATATATTATGTATATATATAAAACACAATGTGACATCTAATTTGCTTGGTACTATTTGTTAAAAAGTAGAATATATGCACAATAAATTAATTAATTTAAATATAATTTAGTTGTTTTCGTAAACAAAAATTTATCACCTGTATTTGAAATTTGAGAAAGGAAAAAACCGATTTAAGGTTTAAAAAGAACCGGGATATTTTGCATTGTTGTTGCGATATATAAAAGTATTAACAAAATACTGAATTTGGTTATTTAATATGCAAATTGTAATGCTTTTAAATTATGTTCCGTAAATTGCGATACAATAGACTAATTCTTTAAAGACAATTGTAAAACTACTCAAGTACAAATTCATTAAAAATGGTGATAATAGAATTACTTGTAAAAAAAATTCTTATAAAACTCCGTACCCTCTAGATCATATCTCTGGTTCCATCCCTGTATAGAGTTAGGACAACAATTCACATGTGCCAAAGAGTAACAAGGTCCACAGATCGGAAGAGCACAATTTAGACCTGAGAGACAAATGAGTGCTGCTTCCAATTTTAGGCTTCTTCTTGTAATGGTTGATAACACTACGCTCTTCCGATCTGCCTATGAAGGTGAGTTTGATCATCATCACCTCGGGATTATTGGGTATCAAAATCCCAACATTGTTGTCACCAAGTTCAAGGACTTGAACAAGAGCAAGTAGAATTGGATTATTACATTCCGAGTTGTAAGAAAGCTATTGTTCGATAAAAGTTGATGAAAAATTCACTCGAAGTTTGGACATGCTACTTATCGATCTCGAAATTACTTTTTGAAATTTATATCTTATAATTTCGTCTTATGTACATAATGTTATAATTTTAATATAATTTCTATTATTCCTTATTTGTCACATGGAAATAGAATTCAGGTGACAATTAATCCTCCCCATAATTCAAAGTATGATAAACGAATTCAGGAAAACATGGTTTGCATGCTACATCTCAAATTTATCGGTGACTAATAACAGTGAAAATTTTGGAATAATTTTTCACGTTTACTGTCTTTGGTTTATGGCAAGCACTAATGTAATTGCAGTTGGTGATAGGTCATTCCCATCGTCTATTTTTAATTTCAAAACAGTTTTTGAAAATTAGAATATATCTTCTTCTGGTGCTCTTGGTGTCACGCCCCCGCTAACTTTACAATATTTCTGAATGTCTTAGGGAAATTTACAAATTCGGTAGCGGAAGCTTTTATTCAAATAACGGGAACAGGACGTGCGAAACAATCCAATTTATCTTATCTTGCTGAGTTTAATAGATAAAGATAATTTCATAAGTTAACAAATCGTCGACCTTTTAAAGAAATATTAAAGCTAGGTTTTTCAAGAAATATGAGAACACAAGAAATTGTATTAATAAATATATTTCATTAATTTCCAAGGTGGACCAAATCATTAGAAAACTTTTACAATGAAAAGTAGAATTCAAATCAATATAAAGATTATAACTCACTATTTTCTTATATGTTATAAGATGTAAAAACATATATACTATAGGGGTGTGCGTAAAAGTAATAAATTCGTGATAGTTTCAAGGACAGGTTTACACCACATGCACAACTCTACTCCCATTAGCGAGCACGATCCAACTCCAGCTTGCCCTACTTTTCAATTGTTATAACTCCAATATCTACAAAAATTGTAATAAGTGGGGAGTGAGTACAACGTACTCAGTGAATAACATAATCCTTTGATTCACCTTTCGTTTATAAAACTCATTTCCAAGCAAATCATTGCATGTACAAAGCTTTTCAATGCACAAAAGGGCCCTATCACTAGTTAAACTACTACCCGTGGTGCGTGTCAGATTCATATCAATTAAGTGGATCCACAATGAACCCCGGTAGACCCATACCGAGATTCCAATTCAAAGCAAACACCACACTAATCTTCCCTATTCCAGGATCATTGAATAAGTCATAGTGTAGGAAACAAATCAGAATGGCCAAGACTACACAGCAAGGCCATACAATCACAAAGCAAATCAAAACGGGTAGAGCATTAACTAGCAATGCAATAAACAAATCTTTCTTTCAATAATAATGCATTCAAATCCATGTTTGTCTCATCAAAACCATCAATCAAATACACATTTATCTTATCAAAACTTTATGCATGTAGAAAATGAATTAAAGTATTAGGTTACCCACCTCAAATATTCTTCGAATAATCCATGTGAAAAAGTATCCTTAGAGCCTTGATATTCCCTAATTAAAGCTATCTTTCAAGCTATAATCCTTTCATATATGGTAAGGGACTCTTTTCAAAGGACAAATAGGTATTTTGGCGGGTTTCTATTGGTTTTCTCCTTCCCTTGGCCAAGTTGGACGAATTTTGAGGTTCGGGAGAGAAAAAGGGAAATGGTTTGAGAGAAAAATGAAATTCCTTAGCCCTTTATATAATAGTTAGGATTTAGCTAATTTTAATAACTTTTGAGTTCCGCCAACTATATCGTGACAAGTGGCACTAACCACATCTTGACAAGTGGCGCAAATCACCTCATGACAAGTGGCGCGATGTGACGCCACACACTTGTCGGGAAATTGCCCAAGAAGTCCTTCCCCTTACATTATCTTTCAATCAAGTTCACACTCTTCAATTCATGTCAATTAAGTCATTACACTTTAGTTTATGTCAATTATCAACCAAGATCTTTCTTAGCGTCAATTCAATAACAATATTTTGATCTTCAAGCAATCTTTCAATGATATTCAAGTAATTCTTTCAAAACAATAATTTCGTTGCTTACCTTAATTTATAGAAATTTTTGGGATGTTAAGTCTATTTGATATGATCATATATTTTTTATTTTTTCCAATACATTTGAATTATGTATATGTAAGCATTTTTCCTTCTTTTTATTAATTTTTTATTTTTTTACATGGGGGATATAGGGGAGGGAGGGAAATTTAGGGAGGCACAAGTGTGGTTCGAACTCAGGACCGTCGACTAGGAATGCAAGCATTCTAACTACTGGAGTACAATTCCAACCACGTAAGCTATGTATTTCTAATTACTTTTTTATTTTATCTTTACAGATTTTATTAGAATGGCTTTCACCAAATATCTCCTACAATATTAGAAGTCATATATGGAAGAAGTAATTTCGAGACACATCAAACTTGTTTTAGATTACTGTAATTACTAATAAGAGTTAAGGTTAATTTATAGACTTTAATTGTTCGTTATGACGAATAATAAGAGTCAATGTTAACTTCTTTTCCAGTATTATTTAAAAAGTCAATATTCAATTATGGGTAGTTCTACATAGTAATGTTTAAAGTTATGAATCATGCCGATTTAAAAATATTTATATGTGATAAGAAATTAAGAGTTAGAACTAAATTAATGGAACGACAAATGTTGTGTATAATGAGGTTTTCCAAAATTTTTAATAGTATTAATAAGATATTTATTTTTGTTATCTTAAAATGCTATTATGTTCATTACTTTGCTCTTATATTATTTAATTTTCTTATGCTATATTTTGTCAACAAAATTTGACCGTGCAACGTACGTGAGCAAATACTAGTTAGTCTCTACCACACCATACGAGTTTCCAATGAATTTAAGAGGATATTCAAAATGTTGCAAGTCACCGCAAGAAATCAAGAAGCACACATTTTGTATCAACGTCTAAAGACAAATCATTATTTGCTATTCCAGGGCATTTGATTGTTTATAATCCCATGTGCTTAATGTGCCCTAATTAACTCTTCTTCTTCTTTTTTTTTTTTTCCTAGCCCTAATTAACTATTAGTTTTTAATTAAAAATCAATATCTGCAAGTAATAAAACAAAAATACGGCTCATACATGACTATTATGAACTACAAATGTTAGTCATATCATATGCCAGTCCATCATATCATAATAAAGAAATACAAACCCGTTAAGCTAGCATAATTTTTGCGTGTTGCACTATACCTGCGACATAGGCCTATAGATATTAGTTATCCTTTTACAAATGTTATTTCATTTCATTTTACAAATCGACTACAGATATTAGTTATCCTTTTTATTTTATCGCTTTTCTAATCCTCTTTTCCAACAAAACAAATTGAGCCCTACATTCAGCCTAAAAAAGCGTGACATGGACAAGAACTTTCTAAGAGAAAATTAAGTCGAAGTGGAAGAATATTGTTCTTTAATAATCCAGCAATAATTTGTGCACCAATATTTTTAAACAAACTAATTTGACAAATCGAACTAAATATATATATATATATAGTGTGTGTGTATCTAACATATATACAAATATATTCTCAAGGTATTATTGTTCGCTCTCTCATATTTTACTGTTTTCAGTAACAGTGTATTTACTATTTTGCCCTCACCATTTTTCAGCCAATTTCCCATTTTAGCCCTTTATTTCCTCTTTTTTTTCTCTTTTGTTCTCTCTCTCTCTCTCTGTTCCATGGTTATTGTTGCGAGGAATAGTAACATTTTTCTTTTTTTTTCTTTTTTAATTTTAAAAACCCTTTCCCCTATTCAGTGTCGCCAGGGAGCCCCAAGAAAAGCCAAAACAGAAGACGCTCTGTTCATCCACGATGCGGTTGTTGTCGGCGACGGCCGACGAGGTAAGGTTCCTCAAATTCTTTCTTCTATTTGTACCATCTCTGCACAGAATTGCTACACATTACACTCTCTAGCTCTATTTTTCTTTCTTTCTCCCTATCGATCATCGTTAGTGGGTAAACTTGGAGCGGGAAACATATTCATGTTGCATTTTTAATCCGCTGAGAAGTAATTTTGGACCAAATTTATGTTACATGCTAACGGTTAATTGATGATAAAGAATCCCAGATTTTACTCATCCTTTCTTATTAGTTCCGTTTCAAATTAAACTAATGTCTATAGATCTCTTTTCACTCATTAGTTTCCAAGAAGTTGAGTATAATGATTTGATTGACCTCTGAATATTAAAATAACCGGGTAATGGGGTTTATTTTTTATTTTTTTGGTTTTGTTGCGGTGGGGGTGGAGGGGTTAATTACAGGGGATTCCAGAGCATTTTAGAAAATAATAAAAATGAAAGTAAAGTTTTGATTTATCAACTAGGAATTCAGATTTTAATTATGTTGTGGTTTTGCATATCATTGGAGTTGTTTTTATTCTATTTTTAATTTTAATTTTCTTGCTCTTTAACGAGGTTTATATAATTGAATAATAACTTAAGTATTAAAATTCAAAACTATTTTCATTATGGAATTCCATGATACTCAACTTATCACATCTGGGATCAATTTCATATGAGATTGTAAGATATATTGTTCAGTGGAGTAGCTCTGTAAACTGGATTTGAGAGGTTCTTGTGTCTATAATGCCTGTGAGCAACACAAAGTTGTTAGATGTTTGTTATATAATTTGTAGGGAGACTTCATGTGCTTGTCTTTTCTTTTATTTTGATGGGAAATTAATATCAAACAGTTGAATTCTTATATAATAGGAGTGATGCTAGATCATGGAGTTAATCTTTTGTAATGTATTGTAAGAGTTCTGTTTGTTCACTATTAATTTTTTTTGTTTATTGTTTATGTTTGAACTTCAATCAATTATTAAATTTGAGTATTATAATTCTTTAGTCTTTTGTAGAATTTGGATTTTGCCTTTTCCCATACATTATTATGCTGAATTGCTCTTGATTTACAATTCTTATATAATAGGAATGATGCTAAATAATGGGGTTAGCCTTTTGTAATGTGTTGTAAGAGTTTCACTATTAATTTTTGTCTTTATTGTCTATATTTGACCTTGAATCAATTATTAAAGTCGAGTATTATAATTCTTTTACTATTGATGTCCCAACTAACTACTTGCAATGTTTATTAACATTCATGTATCCAGCCTTTTTAGTTTAAAACCATTATCACTGGACTGGTTTATATAGATGAGTTGTAAGCAACACTGGTACATCACGGTAGAGTAACCTCGATTTGTCTTTAGCCAATAAATTAGTTAGAGCCACTTAAGGTTTTGATAATAGTGTTTCGTCCAACTACGCATCAAAGAATTAGAGGTTTCTTTACTAGAGTAGTCTTTACAACAAGTTTATGTGTACACATTTTGTGAAATTACTAGATTATGCAAGATTAAGCAATTTAAAAAATTCACATCTCGTGAGATTTCTATTTTTCTCTATATTTTTTTCCTTTTAAGAAATTATAATTAACCTTGCTACATATCTACATATGCCACTACTTAATTGGATCTCTTACTTCTTTTTGACATCTTATTTCACATTTCATGCCTTATTTATTCATTTGTAAACTTCAACCATAATATGCAGGTATAATTTTCCATAAAAAAACAACACATGGCTTTTCAAGAAAAGCTAATTCCAGAGCTTATGATGGTATCATGCAAACTCCTTTCAAGTTAGGCGTCATGAATGATATCTTACTTATGGTTTCAAAGATGATGATTATTGGTTGTGCATTTGGCGATGAAACTTATTGCATGCTTATTAAGATCATAAGTGCCCTCAATCGAGTCACTGACTTTATCTCTTGTTTCATTCTAATATTGTGTCACAATTTTTGCTATACTTTTTGTTATTAATCCACGCGAATTCTAGCAAATAGTTAAACGAAACACGTGCAACGCACGTTACCTGACTAGTGTGTGTGTGTGTGTGTGTGTATTTGAGCATACTAATAATGCTTTTATTACGTAGGTAGATTTTATAGCTTATTTTTGGAAAAAAGATATCTTTTTCATTTTTAAATAAAGATATGTAAAGATTAAGACATGGATGGTCCCAAAAAAATCAATACAAAGGTGTTTGGTTGTTTTTGGAAGTTACAAGCAAGTTTGACTAGTATGATTGGCCAAAACAACCATAATTTAACGTTTAACATAGCATCTTTGGATCGGTCTGGCTATAGAAACAGATCGGAATCTGAATGTGGAGCCCGACCACTAATTAAAAGGGGCCACGTCACTTGTGTCAGGTGACGTGGCTCCCTGTAATTGGTGGTCGGGCTCTAAATTCAGAGTCCGATCTGTTTCTATAGAAAAGTTATCTTTAGATACAAAATTTAGTTTGTGTAGAAGATTGGAGATTAAAGTTATCCCGATCCATTCATTTAAGAATAAGTTCTTCAAATTAGAGATATCAAATTACTCAGAAGCGTATAATACTCGCTAATAAATAGATAAACATAGTCTTCTGATAAATATAGACTCCTTTACTATTCGTTCAGTTTTGTAAAAATGTAACCTTAAAAAAGTTTGAACTTTCCAAGAATAAAATGGTGAAGCATTAAGTCATATATTGAGACGCCATTTTTGGTGAGCTTATAAAGTACATTTCCCATGTTGCAACTTATAAGTCCTTAAAAGTAGAAAGTTTATTTCAATTTCTACTATTATGGAGCATTATTAACGTTCATTAATACTTATAGACCACATCAAAAGTATTTGAAATAGTCTCCTCCATGCTAAATTCTAAAGCACCATGTGCTTAATGTGCCTAACTATTATTTTAAAAAAAGAAAAATGACAAAAGGAGAGAGACCAAGGGGCAAGAAGTTTGTCCTAGTGATAGACACCTCTTATATTGTTATATTTGAATTAAGTCACCATCTTACCCTATGATCCCAACTTTGTACTCTTACCCAAAAAAAAAAAAGGGAAGATAAGTTGCCTAAATGCCTACCTTCAACCTTAAAAATAAGTGCTTATGGAATATGGATAATTAAAAACTTGTTTGGATGGCACTTATTAATGGGTGGTCTTTTAATTATAAGTCAAACGAGATGCTAAAATAAGCATGTATGATTAGATATTTTGTGGTTATTAATAGCTTATTAGTGCATGTGTTTCTTAAGCTTTTGGCAAGTGTAAAATTACTTAAATAAATGAATTTGGATTCTCTATTTATTTTTTTCCCCATATACAAAGGGAGTTGAGTTGGGGGAGGGGATAGGTACATGGGATTCGAACCAGAGAGCTCCTATGAAGAAGTTGAACTTTTAACCACTATTCAACCCCTTGATCTCAATAAATTTGGATTCTTATGAATACATCATAAAGGGAAATTTAATTTTCAAAATTAAGGAAAATAAGTTAGAGATAGTATTGCAATTGTGTTAGTGAAAAGAGCTCAATAATAAAACAAATAAGGAGGTTGAGGCCAACTTACAAGTGTTCGGCTATTTTTTGAGTTGAATAAGCCAAGAAATAACATGTTTAGCGTAACCTTAATTTACACGACATTTTTAGAAATTAGTGATAAGCTTTGATTTTTTTCTTAAAAGATCGATCTTAAATGCACTACTAAAAAACACGTCTATACCGACGGATTTTTCAAAATCCGTCTAAAAACTGTGTTTCTGACGGGGAAAGAATGGTCGGAAAATCCGTCGGAAATCGCCTTGTCGCTGATTTCCGATGGAGCAGTCGGTAATCACCGACGACTAAACTTTGTCGATAATTTCTGACGGCTTCTGCGGGCCGTCGGTAAATTCCGACGACTGTTAGATTCCGTCGGTGATCACCGACGAGAAGTCTATCCGTCGATGATCACCAATGGACAACGTAACATGTTGAAAAAATATTAATTTTAAAGCTATCCTACTTACCCGTTAACCCGACCCGAGCCCATACCCGACAACCCGCGTATGCGACTCGACCTGCTTATGTATTGAAACTTAATTTCTTTCCATTGTTGCAAAGGGGAGGGTTCAAACCCCTTACCTCAAGGTTGGGGGCAGAGTTCCCATCCGCTTGGCTATTATTCGTTCTTGTTTCTTATTTGTATATATAATATATTTAACATATATTCTATAGTTTTTGCAATTTAAAAAATAAATAATACTATTGCACATTAAAAATTTATACACTCTTTACATTAATTTCTATATTTTTCACTTTAAAATTATGATCATTTGCAAATTGTGAGTTTGAAAAAGTTATTGTTTTATCAGTAATTCAAATTTTCTATAAAAGTGTTTAAGATAATTAAAAATTTTATACACATCGATTAAAAAAAAGTGACTTATATCAAACATTTTTTGCATCATTAAAGACTTATTTCACTATTTTTTTAGGGAAGATTTATTTCACTACTTAATCGTTAAGAGTTGAAAAATTTGGAAAATATGTTTTGATGATGGATAATTTTGATGTATGTAATTTTATATACCAATGTAAAATTATATAAATCACATCGACAGAGTAATTTTAACAAACAAAATTATATAAAAAATTTAAAGAATAAATTACAAAGTGTTAAATTTCATAAATTAAAACATATAAGTATTTCATCACATCATTTATTAATTCTTAGAAATTATTGAAAAAATATTGATTATTTCCGATGGCCAAAAACAGGTCGGAGATTGCCGACGGCACTGAAAATCGGTCAGAAATAGCCAACGGTAGGTAAAATCCGTCAGTAATTTTTGACGGTCAAATGATACTGTCGGTACTTACCGACGGTTTACGGTTGCCAACGGCAAATACCGACGAGTATTGTAGCCGTCGGAAACTACCGACGACTTAGCTGTTCCGTTGGAATTTACCGACGGATTGTCAGTATTTACCGACGGCCGGGACAAGTCGTCGGTATTTTCCAACGGCACCTCCTGTCGTCGGTAATTTCCGACGGGATATTTTTCCGTCAGAAATTTCCGACGGATTTTTATCAATCATCGGTAATTACTGACGGATTAACGTTCATTAGAATTTTATCGTCGGTATAAGCGTTTTTTCTTGTAGTGACGTTATTTTGATCTAATAACAACTTCATTTAAAAATAGATACATTATGTCATGACGACTGCCTTAACTCACCCACTAAACAAACAAACCAACCACCCGAAGAGTGCAAATATTCAAAGCTTTCTATAAAACCCATTTATTTATTGGGAATTTTGGAAAGACTTTGAAAGTGACTAATTGATGTGGAATCCACCTATATTTTCATATCATGTTTAATAGCAAACATAATAAATTTATTGGTCTACCAAAACAGTAGTATTATTCATTACCAATAGTGATCATTACCATTATTAAGTGGGACCATCTATAATGTATAGTTAAGGTCGAATATCATGGCTCTAAGTTCAACATGAAAGAGATACACTTAAAAAAATTTACGGGTCCTATATGTGAAGTGTAATGTTATATATAACATTCTTGTTCACCATGTCAACTATTATCTTATTATTTTTTTTGAATTTGTCTCTATCTCTATCATTTTTTTTGAATTTCCCTCTATTTTTCTTCATTTTTCTCTCTATTTCCACTCAATTTCTCTCTCATTTTTCTCTCTATCTCTCTCATGTTGAACTTTGAGTCATGACATTCGACCTTAACTATGCATTAGAGATGTGATAAGTTCAATACAATAAATCACACGTTGAAACAATCAATTATACCCATCATTTAATGAGATCCGATGGCAAACACCACCATTGGTGATGAATAGGTTAGTTGTCCTGTCTTTTGGGATAGCATATTAAATTTCAACCATTTTTCCTACCGTTTATTTAAAAAAATAAAAAAATTAAAAAAAAAAAACTCGGTTGTTAATTTAAAAAAGACTAACTTCTTGTAAAACTCCTTAACGCGTATATGCGCCAAGTTTCCAACCATGGGACCTTCAAATTAACATTTTTCATGCATGCATGGAAGGACTTAAATTCAATTGAAATTCTAGGAAAATTGTAACTTGTCTTACTCAAACTTTAATGATTTTTTGTGCTTCATTCATGATTCCAAATCCGTGTTTTTCAAAGTTCATACATGCTTTGTTTAACCCGATCTTATGCTTGAAGTCTAATCTTATCATTTAGCCATTTTATACTTCAATTTTGCTTAAAAATTCGGGTCTGTTTAGCAACCGATTAGATTGGAATTGAACTATAATGTTTGTTACTCCCTCCGTCCCACAAAGATATTCCCTTTTCATTTTTCACATACATTAAGAAACATCATTTAATGTTATTTGAAATGAACAATTTAACAATATATTTTCTAATATACCCTTTAATTTATTTAATATTTCACTTTAGTTGTTTCTTGTTGATTATACTATGTACAATAAATGATAGTATATTAGAAAACAAAAAAATTAATTTAGGAAAAGGGAATGTAATTTGAGACGAATAAAAAAAGAAATGAGAAATATCTTTTTGGGACGATTGTGTAACTTTAAATTAATTTGTTGTAATATTTGACTGTAACTCACATCTTGATTCTTGAAATAAAAAAGTCAGATTCACAAATATTTTCTCCATTTTGCAGTCTCTCTCTTTCATGTCTATAATTAACGTTGGCCAATTTGTCACAGCTGATTGCTTTTCGACAACCCAAGAAAGACCCAACTCTGTAATTGGTTGGGAAAATTTCCTTGAAAAAAAAAAAAAAAACCCATTGATTCAGCAACAAATTTCTCAAAATTTTTTCACAAGTTAATGTATGAATGTCCAAACACCATACATACATTGCTTGTAATATGTCATAATATCAATATAAATCACTATAGCCCCTTAAATCACATCAGCGGTTAATATTATATAAATTATCTTTCTAACGTTACAACGACACCAAACGTCTAACGTTTGAACAGTTTGATAAATTAAGAATAATGCTATTTATTTAGATTGGAGATCGGTCTCTAATCTAGTTAGCATCACTACATTGAGAGATGAGTATGTATGCATAAATATATAGAGGTATTCATTTATTCAATGACCAATATGAAAATAACAATTAGATTGAAGACCGATATCCAACCTAGATAAATAGTATTATTTATAAATTAATTTGTTCTCAGTGAAGCTTCTAGATGGGTGCTTTCTTGGGTGCATCTTGTTTGGTCAATGGCAAAGACGGATGCATCGTGTTGGTTTCTTCTTATTTGATATTTCTTCTTACCAGTTAAACTACCTGTACGTTACACAGGTAGAGAAATTTATTAAAATATGTTATTATAGTTGAAGAATAAATATGTAATATTTGCACCCGGTAGAAAATATAAAAACACAAGTATACATTAATTGAATCAATAAGATCAACGGACTTAGTAATCGTGAAGTTTAAAATCGTTTAAAAGACCTCATACATTCTTGCATATAATCCTTCGTATATATATACAATAATAAGAAAAATCGATTTAAACACTTTAATATATCTGAAAACATAAGTTCAATAATAAATGCACAATATTATCAAATTTAAATTTGTTATCTCTATGATTAAAGTTAGCATAAAATATAAGAGATTCCAATGCGAATAATAGATCATGAGAGATAAAACATGAGTCGAACAATATATTATAAATATTGATAATATTTGTTGTAAACATTTTTACGTATTGTTTTTGGAAAAAATGAAATGTGATGAGAATTCAAATAGAAAAATGTGTTATAATTTACATTCAACTTATTAAGTCATTACCAACCTAATGCACAGTATTTTGCACCAAACATAAATTTTCAAATATCATACGGTTCAATTGAAGCGAGAAAGAAGCGGCGTTTTTCTTGTAATAAGGGAATAAATATTCAAATTTAATTGATCTAGAAATTGGAGGGCAAAAAATGATATGGATATGTCTCTCCCGTGCCCTGACCCGTTTCTACCAACCCTACTCATACCCGCCCCTACCTGTTTTCAAATGGGTATGGGGTAGGGTGGTTCGCGGCGAGTAAGTAAAAAAATATCTATTACCCGACCCATTTTAAAAAATCCTATTAAAAATAAAAAAATATTTAAAAAATGCATTAAAAAATTTAAATAACATTAAACTCACAAATACACACACGAAGATGGTGAATTAACGAATTAAGAGAAATTAGAGTTTGTTTTGAAATTAAACTTTTAGAGTTTGCTTTGAAATTAACCTTTCAGATTGATTATTTTAATTTATTAGTGAAAAAATTAACAAACAAAATAAATAGGCGAAGTCGCTAAAGTCTAATTGTTAAACCTAATTGTCACATGTTCAAATCTTCTCTGAGTTATTTCTTAAAAATTTTTGTTAAAAAAAAAAAAGAAAAATTACCGCAAGATTTACCAAATAAAAAAGGAGGGAAAATCGCAGTACAAAAAGTACCGAGACTTAGTTCTCTTAATTAATATATATAGATATATAGATTAGTGAAAAAACTAACAAACAAAACAAATGGGCAAAGTCGCTAAAGTCTAATTGTTAAACCTAATTATCACGGGGTTCAAATCTTCTCTGAGTTATTTCAAAAAAAAATTTGTTAAAAAGAAAAAAAACAATTACTGCATGATTTACCAAATAAAAAGTAGGGAAAATCGCGATACAAAAGGTACCGAAACTTAGTTCTCTTAATTAATATATATATATATATAGATATATAGATTAGTGAAAAAACTAACAAACAAAACATATGGGCAAAGTGGCTAAAGTCTAATTGTTAAACCTAATTGTCACGGGTTCAAATTTTGTCTGAGTTATTTCAAAAAAAAAAATTTGTTAAAAAGAAAAAGAACAATTAACGCAAGATTTACCAAATAAAAAAAGCAAGAAAATCGCAGTACAAAAAGTACCGAGACTTAGTTGTCTTAATTAATATATATATATGTATATATAGATATATAGATTAGAGAAAAAACTAACAAACAAAACAAATGGGTAAAGTGGCTAAAGTCTAATTATTAAACATAATTGTCATGAGTTCAAATCTTCTCCGAGTTATTTCACAAAACTTTTTGTTAAAAAGAAAAAGAACAATTACCGCAAGATTTACTAAATAAAAAAGGCTGGCAATTCGCGGTAATTTGATAAAATTTAGATGATATTTTTTTTTTTGGTGGGGTGGCATATTATTTGGTCTAATTCTTTGTCACACTCTTTTTTGGTTGATTATGAAAATCAAGTATCTTTGTTAACTCCTTTAACATCATAAACTCCTTTACCATTCATCTAATTTTGTACCAACGTAACCTGTACCATTCATCTAATTTTGTACCAACGTAACCTTGAAACATTGAACTTCTAAATGGTGACGAAGTAAGTTGTACCAGAGTGCCATTTCTTGTGAGCTCATAAAGAATTTTACCCATGTTGCAGTTTAGTCCCTAAAACAATGTTGCAGTTATACCATATTCTGGCTCCTTCCCTATCACCATTAATCTAATTTTGTACAAACATAACCTTGAAACATTAAACTTCCAAATAGTGAAGCAGCAAGTTATACCGGGGCGCCGTTTGTTGTGAGCTCATAAAGTATTTTACCCATGTTGGAGTTTAGTCGCTAAAAGAAGAAGAAATTTCATTTCAATTTGTACGATACCATACGAGTTTCCAATGAATGTAAGAGAATATTCAAAGTGTTGCAAGTGGAGAAGCACACATTTTGCCTTCCAAAACTATCAATGGCTAAAGACAAAGCAATGACATTTTGCCTTCCGAAACTATCAATGGCTAAGGACAAAGCAATGTTTGCTTTTTCAGGGCATTGATTGTCTAGTTTAAAGTCTAACAACATCCCATTATTAATAGGCCGCATAACTACATCAGATAATTTTGGAAAGTCTCGTGATAATAATTAAGTTCTAAAATCCCATGTGTTAAATGTGCCCTAATTATTCAGTCCGGCTACAGAGTCTTATTTATCTCCTGTTAAGGAGCACTATGGCTTACGCGGCGGAAATCTAATAAAAGACGCTTTCCGCCGCGTAAGCCATAGAGCTCCTTAATAGGAATCTTATCTATCTCTTTAGATTTCCGCCGCATAAGCCATCTATTTCCTTAACAAAAACCTTACCTATCTCCTTAGCAAATTTCCCTAATTATTAGCTTTTAATTAAAAATATCAATACTTTTTTTAAACCAATATTTGCAAGTAATCCCGTCCAAAAAATATTTGCAATCAATAAAACAAAAAATTCTTTAAAAAAAATACGTCTCATACATGACTGTGAATTACAAAATGTTATTCCTGCTAGTCAATCATAATAAAGTAAACTAGCATGATTTTTGCGTGTTGAGCTATACACACGATATAGACTTATTTCATTTCATTTTACAAACTCAACTATAGGTATTAGTTCTTCTTTATATTTTAATCGCATTTCTAATCCTGTTTACCAACCAAACAATTTCAGCCATGCGTTTTGCCTGAGAAAAAAGGTGACAATAATAATGCAGAAGAATTTTTTTCTTGGAGAAAATTAAAGTCAAAGTGACAATTGGAAGAATATTAACTTTTTTTTTTGAAATAGGAATATTGATTGTTAATAACCCAAGAAGTTGCTAAAGCTTTTACAGTGACAAGTGCTTTAACATAAGTTTTTGTGTGTGTCCCAGTTAAATAAGTGGGATGGTTCTGCTTTCCAAAACTTTTAACAAACTAATTTGACATGCTGATGCTTTTACTTAGGTAGAGTTCAAATTATAGCTTGTTGTCGAAATTTCTTCTTCCTTTTTTTTTTTCTTTTTGAAATAAAGACAGCTAATATAAAGATTACGACATGGGTGGTCCCAAAAAGTTAACACAATGGTGTTTCGAGTTCCGATCTAACACCATATGACAATATACATATAGTTTTATATCATTTTTACTAGCGTTTCGGTGTTTTTGTTGGAACTTACAAGCAAGTTTGACTGGTATGATTGGCCAAAAATAATATGTTTGGCTAACCATAATTTAACGTTTTGTTGATGTTTGATAATCTAACAAGTTGCTATTGCTTTTACTTAGTATATGATATTAACAACTTGTTTGGATGGGACTTACTAATAGGTGGCCTTTTTATAAGTCAAGCGAGATATTAAAATAAGCGCGTATGATTAGATATATATTTTGTGGTTATTACCGGTGGAGGCCTAAAAACCAAAATAATAAAAATAAAAGAATAAGTGCATGTGTTTCTTAAGCTTTTGGCAAGTGTAAAATTACATAAATGAATGCATTTGGATTCTTCTTCTTCTATTATTTTATTTATTTATTTATAAATATATATATATATATATATTTGGATACAATGGGAGTGGAGGGGATTTTTTATGAATTCATCATAAAGAGAAATTTAATTTTCAAAATTAAGCAAAATAAGTTAGAGATAATATTGG
>CAVNYN010282121.1:0-35947 GCA_963692815.1 Nyctanthes arbor-tristis
CAACTCAACTCTCTTTGTGGGGAGTGATGTGCTATGAAGTAAGTTGGTACATCCTCATGGCGTGTCGCTAGGTGCCATGGCAAAGGATGTTTGTTACTTCTAGCGGTTATATTTACACACGGGCATTGGTTGACAGTGATGCAAGGTGTGTGGTTGTAGTAATGTCGATGGCTGATAAACTCTCAGGAAAGTCAACGAGAGAGTTGCACCACAAATTTCAGCAAGTTTATTTCGACATTGAGCCGATGAAATGCTTGGAATTTGTTGTTAATTCTAAGTGATTATACTCATGTGGTGGAGTATGAGACTGTCATAGTGTCAAAAGCTTACCTGGTAATTTCTCAAGTATTGTGTAAAAGACCGGAGAAGATGAAGATTTTGGCTTATTTTGGCAAGGTGGAGATTGTTGGATTTATTGTCAAAAATAATCCAAAGTTGAAAAGGAAAAGGAAAAGGAAAAAAGAAGAGTTCTTGGAGGAAAAGGAATCCAAATCCTAGAAGGAATTATCTTATCTTCCAAGTAAACAAAGCCTATAAATAGATGTGTTTTCCTCTTCTTTTATGTACAAGAGTGACTTGAGTCTTTGAGAGAAATTGACGAGCTTAGCATCTTGTGAGTTTTTCTTGTAACTCTTTGAGGTTTGTTCAAAGAGTAGAAATTTTAGGTGCTGTAGAGTTTGAGTATTTTTCTTGTAATACTTGGGAGTTGTGGGTTGGTGAGTGAAATTCTATATGGTTGTAGCAACTTGAATCGTATAATGAAAAGCTTTGATAGTCTGTAAATTTGTCTTCGTTCATTTATTTTTCCTTGTCTCATTAAATTCCTTAAACAACGATCCTGCTAGCGTAATCGGAGAATCTATATTAATTCTCAACAAATAGATGTACCAAAAAGATAATTGAGATTGAGGCCACCGGAAAATCTCGGCCGTGAGCATTCTGGAATAATATAATATGTATAATAATAATATAATAATATGATTATCTGTACATGTTTGTAGATATTTTATTGCAAACTTTTCTAGATTTTATTGTCACGCGAAAGGGAGAGGAATCCAATCAAAAGGGATTTCAGTGCGAATTTCTTTGGCGGTTGGGATTGGAAAGCGAGAGCACGTGCGTTTTTCATACCCCGTTCTTCATTAGCAATTATTCATACTCCTTACATTCATTTCACGATGGCTTTCACCCCACTTTCTTCAACTAATAGGATTTCAAGCGCCGCCTGCATTAGGAGTTGATGTGACATAATATCAGTAATTAATATTATATCACTAGACATTTGATACTTAATTAAAGTCATTGCCTTGATAAAATGAAATGTGTGAGATGCCGGTTTAAATTTATATGATCATATCACGAAGCAAAAAATTTCAAACCAACGTGATGTAATAGATTGGTGGTAAAAAAGACCATTTGAATAGCTTGATTTACTGTTGAGATATTAATGACAATGGAATTTCTTGTTGATACAAGAGGACATACAGGAAATTCCAGTAACATTATACGATCATTTTGTTCAGAAAATAATGGATCTTGTCAGTCAAAAATCCAAAATAATTACATAAAAGAATAGATAATTCAAACTCGATAACAACATCAAAATTGCTAATGGATAATATGTCTTTGCTAAAGATTAAATGAATGATCTAAAAGCAAAGGTATAGATTGTAGGAGAATTCCAACTATAGTGATAAAACACATCCACTAAGCTTAGAAAAGATGAAAATTATCCTTTTGATTATGGTCCCTATTTTCAAGGTTGCCCAAGTTGTGGTTGAATTATTCTTCAAAAGCATAATGTTGCTTGGAAGTCTACAATTACAGTACTTGTTCATTGTTTTTGGGGTGCAAAAGTAAATTAGAATAGAATATATTGATCGCGATTATAATCTTGTCTATAAATTATCTAGAAAGAAAATAGAATGACTAAAAATATACAATGAAGATTTATGTAATACATGGGGATCTCACGAAATATTTAAACACAATTAGTTTCATCAATTTTTATTTGTAATATAAATAATTAGAATGCCGACGGACCATGTTTGTTTAAATAAGGGTTTTTGACATAATGATTAAGAGTTGAACTTTTATTAGATTCTTGGCAAATCTACAAACCGGTTAATAATGGCTTCTCAAACTTCAACAGGATAGACATGAAAGGAGGCTAACATCGATAAATCAAAATTAGAAGATATGTCATATACTCTCATGGCCAACCAAAAAGTGGCCTATTTGGAAATTTCTTTTCATTTTTTCTCTCTCTCTCTCTCTTTTTTTTTTTGAAGGTTTGGAAATTTCTTTTGCAAGTACTGCGAGCAAATGAACATCTTTGTTGATGCTTTATTTGTGTTTAGTTTGCTCCTTTTTTGAAAGACCGAACTGTCATTAAGACAAGTCAATATAAACTATTGAGCTAATACACCAAGGAATACAGCTAGACCATGAACCATTAAGGATAGAAGAAAGAGCGAGCGAAGTTATAGTGTGGGCAGCTATATTTCTATCACGTGAAATATGACTACACGTGCCACAACCAAGCTCGGCTAAAAGCAGCTTAACTTCACTGAGCAGAGGAGCATTATGCAAAAATTTAGTTTCCCCATTTAAATCTTGCACCAATACTAAGCAATCCGATTCAACGCAATCAATGTTCAAACCTCGGTTGCTAGCAAATTTCAGTCCCAAGAATAATGCCATGGCTTCTGCATTTTTGATACAAGGGACTCCATCGAAACTTTCAACCAACACTTCCATGACCAGACCAGAATCATTGCGAATAATAGCCCAAACTGAACACATGTCCAAAGCTTCATTGACTGCAGCATCAACGTTAAGTTTAAAGCATCCTGTTGGTAGTGCAATCCATTTTGCTTCACTGTTGTTCCTTGGAAAAATCTAGTACTCCGAAGCTTCAGAAGAGGTAGTTGCCAAGCTCAAACTAGAAACCACAACTTTTGTTGGATGCTACTCTATTCCACCATGTAGTAGCTTATTTTGGGCAAACCAAATACAGCGAGCAGTGCAAAGGACTTGGCACAGTTGATGATCATTGCTATAAGAGGAGATACAATATATGACATCTTAAATCTCTGTTTAGTTTGCCCTTTATTTCTTCTTCTTCTTATTCTTCTTTCCCCCCTTTTTTTTCTTTTTCTGTAAATGCCACTTTCATAAATTAAGTATTATGCTAAATTAGTGGGGTCATGTGCGTGTTATGTAGTTTAATTAGAGCATTTTAAATAGTGTAAGGTGGATCGCTTCCTACGTTGCTTGAATTTTACAGTCATGTGAATTTACAAAGTAATGAGACACTTGTCAAGATATAAGTAATTGAGACTAGTGAAAAAAGAGAATGAAAAATAGAAGAATAAATACATATAGATATTGTCTACGACACTGTTTACATCTAGGCATTTTAGTAGACAATGTCTACTTTTTTATAGTCACGTCAATTTTTTTAAATAATATGACAGAAAAAATTCTCCATTAAACATTCAATTGGAGATGCTCTTAAAATACTTGTTTATCAACTACAACCAAATATACCTAATATAACTCGGTCCTGCTATGGAAATAAGGTCGGGTTCCTTCCGAAACCCGATATTCAATCACATAATGACACCTCACCTGACACACACCACGTGACACATTTCATTGGAAACCGGGCTCCGTGAAGAACCCAGCTCTAGTTCCTTAGAAATTTCCAATATAATTTGGGGATGTCCTTATTTCTCGTTGTAACGGGCGAGTTTAACCCTCTCTTAGAAGTTTGGCCGGTAAATAGAGATAGTGGAGCCTTAGCCAACTAATCCAACATTTATATCCAAACCGATGTATATTGAGAAACACAAGCAAATCCTACATGGCTTCCTGCTTTATTCCAACTTAGAATCTAGTTTTTAACTTCATAGTCGATGCTCAAATCCTCGATTGCTAACTTGGAGTTAAATTATAATGTAAACAATCTTGCTGTCGACTCTTCTCAAGAGTTATCCATTAGGGATTAAGGGGTTGATCTAGTAGACAAAAGTTTAATCCCTTACAGGGACAACCTAAGTTCAAATCCGATCTGATGTGCCGCTCCCCTTTATTCCCCCTTGTAATTAGGGGGGAAAGTTTCTTCTCAAGAGTTATCAATACTTTTCATAAGAGTTTTAAGATTCTTTGATTATGTTAAAAGTTATCAAGAATCGTATTCTCCTATCAACAATTTCAAAATGACATTCTTCTAAAAATTTATCCAATAGGGGACGAAGGTTCAATTTGTGGTTTTGCTTTTGGCTAGTGTTCGATGACGATATTTCTATTTTGGTTAATTTACTCTAGATGTTTACCTTATATTTAAGTACTACGAGTATGTAACACATGCGGTGTAAGTGATTTTTTTCAATGGTGTTATTAGCTACGAAAACATAATCTGATGATACTATTATTTTTTTTAAAGGAAGTGATGATAATATTATTGAGTAGATGTACAATACAATAACATAAAAGTAAATTAACTCTTACTTATTACTACTCCGCCCCATAAAAATAGGCTCATATCAACTAATCTCTTGGATTAAGAAATGTGAATTAACGTGGCTAGAAATACAAAATTTACACTTGATTCTCCAATATACCCTTATTCAAGACTAATTTAATTTAATGCACTACAAATTTATTAGTAGTTTGACTAAGAGTATATTTAAAAAAGAAACTAATTGTTGAACCTCACTTATATAAGTGGTTAAATAATGTGGGACAAATAAAAATAGAAACTGGGTATATTTTTATGGGACGGAAGTAGTATGATTTTCTATCCTTCTTTCTTCTTTATTTATTTATAACACTACTACAGAATTTGAAATAAAAATCCACATTACACATCGGTTCTTGTAATAAATGCCACCTATACAAGACGTAGTGGCAATTTTGAAATAAAACTTCAAAGAATACACGTCGGTTCCTCTTAAGAACCGACGTGGAATGTCCGCTGAAATTATAGGCGTCGGCTGTAAAGTTGCAACTGACGCCTATTATTTATTATAGGCGTCAGTTCCTTAAAGGTGTCGGTTTCGAGTAGAAACCGATGCCTATAACCTTCAGATTTAATTTCCCTCTCTCATTTTTCGTTCATTGCCCTTCGAAACTTTCTGCGCATTTACCGATTCTTTCTGCCGAAGCTATCCTTGGTCCCAAATCCCATAAATCTCTATCCGGTCACTTTCACCTAAAGGCGTTACCTTGTTGAGACTCGGCAGCTGGCGGTCGAGACGGCAGCGGGAGGCGGTGCGGTTGCAGTGAGGTGGTGTTGTATTTTCGCCATTCGAACTTCTCTCTAATTTTGATGGTTTATCATCCTTTTTCCGTAGCGTTTTGAAGGTAAATATTCTCTTCTTATAATCTAATTTGCAATGTTGTAGGTATTTGTTTACAATTTGAGGAATAAATTTTTTTAGTTTATATATGTTTAGTAAATAGAGATTTATGGATTTTTGTGGATTTTTTGAAGGCCTATGGGACATTATTTGTTGAATATGTGTTGACATTATTGTGGGTTCACATTATTAGTTAGATTGTATGAATTTTTGGGGTTTTTATAGAAGTGGAAATTGTTGCACACCATGTGTTTGATAAAATGCCTAATAGATATAAACTTGTAAAAGTTAGCATTAATTAAGTAATATTATTATTAATAAATTACATAATGTAAATAATATTAATAAATTACATAATGTAAATTATATGTAAATAAATTATATAATGTAGATAACATGTTATATATTTACATGATATAACATGTAATTAGATAATGTAAATATAGATAAATAAATTAAGAAAATTACATAATATAAAAATTCTTTGATTTTGTTTATTATGTAAATAACATGTAATTAAGAAGGATGAGTTATTTTAAAAAATCAAATAAATATGTAATATGGTAGAACTAAATATGTAAGTAACATGATAAATATATAATTTAAGAAAATAAAATTGTGAAAAATTGCTTGATTAATTTTGTGATGCAAATGAATAAATAAAAAACAAATAATATTGATGTACAAATAAATGTTGAAAATAAATAATTCTTCTATTGGTCATCTCAATAGGTCGTGAGATATATATAGATCGTAGTTGGATGTATAGGAGTCGTACTTCATTAGAATATTTGAATGGGGTTGAAAAGTTTGTAAAGTTTGTCGAGGATAATAGAAAAAGGAAATGGGAAGTATTGATAGTTTGTCCATGCCGCGATTGTAAGAATCTGAAAAAATATCCTAGTTATATAGAAGTGAAGAACCATCTGATTAGGCATGGTTTTAAAGAAGGTTACGCTGTGGTTTTAGCATAGTGAGAGTTCGGTTCATAGGACGAGCACTGGTGACAATGTGAGTGCTGACGAGGACAACACTATGAACAAGAGTGATAAGATTAATGTGGGTAGAAAAGATGACGTTATCCAGAATGATCGGATAGATGAAATGATGCGTGATATACAAGATGATTTCATAGAGACTCCTCAGATTTTCGACGGCATGTTTATCGATGCAGAAAAGCCTTTATTTCCTAGATGTAGTAAGTTTACAAAGTTATCTGCCGTTTCAAATTATATAACTTGAAAGCGAAAAATGGGTGGAGTGAGAAGAGTTTTACGGGGTTACTGGAACTTATAAGAGACATGCTTCCTGAAGATAACGAGCTTCCTAACTCGACCTACGAGGTAAAAAAATTGTTATGTCTGTTGGGTATGGAAATTGAGAGGATTCATACATGTCCAAATGATTGCGTCTTGTACCAACATGAGTACAAGAACTTGCATGTGTGTCCAAAGTGTGGAGTGTCGCGGTATAAAAGAAATGACAGTAATGATAAAAGTGAGAGAAAAAGCCCTCCGACAAAGGTGTTATGGTATCTGCCTATAATACCTAGATTCAAGCGCCTGTTTGTGAATGCAAAGGATGCGAAGAAAATGCGATGGCATGTCGATGGAAGGAAAGAAGACAGAAAACTTAGACATCCGGCGGATTCTCCTCAGTGGAGGAACATTAACAGGATATTTCCTGAATTCGGTAGAAAAGATAGGAATCTTAGGCTTGGTCTATGTACAAATGGAATGAATCCGCGTGGTAAGATGAGCAGTCGACATAGTACCTGGCCAGTTCTTTTGGTATGTTACAATTTCCCTCCTTGCTTGTGTATGAAGAAGAAATATATCATGTTGTCATTATTGATTTCGGGGCCTAAACAGCCAGGTAACGATATAGATGTGTATCTCGCACCACTCATCGACGATTTGAGGTTGTTGTAGAACGAAGGCGTCTCAGTGTTTGATGCATATGAGCAGAAGCATTTTATTGCAAGCCATGATTTTTTGCACAATAAATGACTTTTCAGCATATGGTAACCTGTCAGGTTATACTACTAAAGGAGCCAAAGCATGCCTAATTTGTGAAGATGAGACGATCGATCTTTGACGGAATAATTGTAAGAAAAATGTCTTCATGGGTCATCGTGTATTTCTCCCTTATGACCACCCATATCGAAAGAAGAAAAAAGTTTTCAATGGGAAAACCGAGACTCGAGTTGTCCGCTTGCCGTTAACAAGAAGACAGATTTATGAAAGAGTTCAAGATGTAAATGTTGTGTTTGGTAAAACCTCTAAACCTTCTCAAAAAGGTCTATGGAAGAAGAAATCGATATTTTGGGATCTACCATACTGGCCTCACTTGCAAGTTAGACACTGTCTCGATGTAATGCACGTAGAGAAGAATGTCTGCGATAGTGTGATCGGAACATTATTGAAAATCCCAGCAAAGACGAAAGATGGTATCAAAGTTAGAAAAGACACGGTCAAAATGGGCATACGAGACCATTTGGCACTGCAGGAGTCAGGAAAGTGTACATATTTGCCTCCTGCATGCTATACCTTGTCTAAACAAAAGAAAACAAGTTTTTGTGAGTGCCTGAATGCTGTTAAGGTTCCGCTGGTTATTCATCAAACATCAAGAGGCTTATTTCAATAAAAGACTTGAAATTGGTTGGTATAAAGTCTCACGATTGTCATGTCTTAATGCAACATTTTTTACCAGTAGCAATACGGGGTAATTGCCAAAACATGTTAGACATGTCATAAGTAAGCTCTGCTTTTTCTTCAACAAGATTTGTGGCAAGGTAATTGATCTAGAGATGTTAGATGCTTTGCAGGTTGATGTTGTGATGACTATATGCCAGATGGAAATGTATTTTCTGCCATCATTTTTTGACATTATGATGCATTTAATTGTGCATTTGGTGAGAGAAATTAAAATTTGTGGTCCGGTGTTCTTGAGGTACATGTACCCGTTTGAGAGATACATGAGTATTCTGAAAGGATATGTCAGAAGTCGATCTCAACTCGAAGGCAGTATCATTGAAGGTTATGCCGCTGATGAGGCAATTGAATTTTGTACTGATTACCTAGTTGGGGTGGAAGCTGTTGGTATTCCTAAATTGCGACACGAAGGTCGACTAGGAGGTAAAGGTACGATTGGATTCAAATCATTTGTGCCCACGGCAGAAATGCGAGATAAAGCACACCTCCTTGTCTTACAGCGCCTTACTGTAGTTCACCCATATTTGGAGGAGCACATGTTATTGTTAAGGCAATAGAATCCTTTAAGAGGTGATTTGTGGTTGAACAAAGAACATAATCGCTCATTTATACCATGGTTCAAAGATAGAGTTATCCAGCAGTTGTCGCACACAGAAAACACCATTTCAGAAACAATAAAATGGTTGGCGTACGGCTCGAGGGTGGATGTTTCCCCTTATCAAGGATATGACATTAATGGGTACACGTTTTACACAAAACGTCAAGATGATAAGAGTACAATGCAAAACAGTGGAGTGACGTTGGTAGCATTGTCATCTGCATATTCTAGTGCAACTGATGCAAGGTTGGGGATGCCGCAATGTCATATTATAGTGTTATTGAAGAAATTTGGGAATTTGATTATAAGGTTTTCAAGTTTCCTCTGTTTCGCTGTAAATGTGTTGAAAATCGTGTTTCACCCTAGTAGACTTTAGTCGGATAGACTATCTTGATGATCCTTTCATACTTACATCTCAAGCAAAGCAAATCTTCTACGTTGTTGATCCTATTGAGTCTAGGTGGTCAGTTGTCCTTCAAGGCAAAGACGAATAGTTGGCATCGACGATGTTGCCGATGAAGAAGAGTATGATCAGTTTGACGAGACCCGTCCATTCTCAGTTAGAGTAGATCACATTTCTATAGGAGATGATAACTAAGAGACAAATTATCTGCGTTCAGATCATGAAGAAGGTCTGTAGATTGACCATCGCTCATGATTACAATGTTGTTGTGTAAGATCATTTATATTTTGATTTATGCATATGATGCTAATATCTTGTTATTGGATTATGATATATATATATATATGCTAATTTGATCATACTGGTTTATACATGTTCTGCTTTCTATGCGGGTAGTTACGTCGCGATGGATGATGAAAATGTTAGCCAAAAAAAAACAGACGAGAGGTCCTACAACTTGCAAAAAGTAGAAGAAGACGGATGATACTTCAAGAGTAGTTAAGTTCGACGAGTTTGGTAGGCCTATCGGACCGTTTAGTACGCAGTTGGCCAGCCATGTGGGGTGTATGGTCCGGATTCATGTGCACATAAACTACCCCAATTGGCATGAAGTTGAGGATTCTCTTAAGGATCTTATTTGGGAGGATATCCATGTATCGATTGAGTGTACATGTATGAATTCACCACACATTTACATTGATATAGCGGTACTCAATCTTGTTGTTTTGCAGAAGAAGTTCAATCTCGAAGATGACAGGTTGAAGCCTATTATTTTGAGAGTAGCTGGGATTAGTTGGAGACGGTTTAAAGCTTCCTTAGTGAAAAATTACATCAAAGAGCAGCACAAGAAATATAAGTCTCCTTGTCATCTGTACCCATTCATTACTGAAGAGATGTGGAATAAGTTCAAACAGGACCGTGACGCTCCCGAATTTAGGGTGAGAAAGTTATAGAAGTTTGTATTACTTTCAAATTGTATAGGTATGTAAATAAAAGCAGTTATGATGTAATTTTTAGGAGAAAAGCGAGAAGACGAAACAAAATCAAGCGCATAACAAGCACCCACACTTTTTAGGATCTATAGGTTATGCTTGTAAGAGGCCTGAGTGGATTGTTGCAGACCCTCTATCTTCCTCTTCCTCTTGTGGTTCAATTAGCTCAACTATTCAGTCCCAGGATCGCTGTTACGATTGGCTTCGGGCAAGGTTGAAGTTGGGGTTAGATGGTAAGTACTACATACCCAACGATGCAACGAAGGAGGTTTTTGAGAAATTTGTAAGTATAAATCGTACTACTGATTTTTTTCATTACATCAACTTATATGTACTTATATGTATCCTGAAATATTTCAAGCCGAAAGAAATGCAAGAGGATTCCAGCAGCGGAAAATTTGTCCTAAAGAGATATCAGGATATCTTGACAGCTGCTCTAGGCAATGAGGAGCACCCTGGCCGACTGAGGGGTTATGGTGGATACGTCACTATGAGGGACGTGTACGGCAAACCTGAAAAGCCAAGGTGAAGACAAAGTGGGCTGGTGTCAATCGATGATCTTATGCATGTAATAACAGCAGAGGTCATTGCGAGCATCACTGAACGAGTGAGGCATGATACCATGACACAGATGTAGGCCCAATTCGAGAGGATGCAGTCGCAGATCTTCCAACGACTTGGCATAGAAGTACCACCGGTTCTTGGTGGATGTATGGAAATACCTACAGCGGCTAGTCCTTCTGCCAGGCCACCGACCCGTAATAGCCGCCACTCAGTCGATCCCCCCTCATATCATGACGTAGAGGTACTTAATGTTGCGTTATAATGTTTTTGAATCCATTAAATTCATTTCAATTCTTACAACTAACGTTATTTTGTTCAATTGTGTTGAATATTCGAAGAAGCCGACCCCGTGTCCTCTCGTCCTTGTGTGTGATGGTGAGACTATAATTGTAGGAGTTGGAATAGTTTACCCTCCTGAGGTTGGTATGGTGGTGCACGGTTAAGAGCTACTGCCTGATTATTACAAAGTGGCAGTTGACTCTATATATCCTGAAGCATTGAACTTGAATCTTCCGGTGTCAAATTCATTTCAACAGCAGTTAGTTGATGTAGTTGAAGGTGGTTTCACTCAATGACATTCACATTTAGTGTTGCCGCTAGAGGTAATGAATTGAACTTATATTAAAACTCCTATCCTCATTGCATTTCGTGTTACCCATGTTATGATGGCAACTAAATTGTAGCCACAGCCAGAGATAGTGGAGCAATCGGCATTCAAGGAAAAAGGCAAGGAGCCCGCAAGTGTTGAGCTACTCATGAGTGTTGAAGTCTCTTCGGCACGGCCTACTCTTGTTGACACTGCAACATTGGCGTCCCTGAGTCCCGTTCTTAAAAAGTTGCACGCCGTGGCTGTCAGGTTGCCCCCTTCTATGGATTTCATTGACGTGCCGATGGATGTAAATGTGTTTCACCACCCTATTGATGAGGTCAATACAATTCATGTTTCGGTCAACGATATCGCCTATCTGCTCAGAATAGGATGGTTGAACGTATCTACTTTTCAAATTTGGGAAATGTAAGACTTCTTCATTCATATTTAGTTACATTATATAGTTTTTTATTTGACGTTTTACCACTGATGTAATGTATTTTAGGTACCTACATCAGTTATGTAACGAATTCGAGATTACAAATATTGGGTTACTTTGCCCATCGATGACTGCGGCTGTTAACTTTCAAGTTTGGGAGGGGCCGGGTTTCAACTACATGCTTAGCGCACTTGGAAAATTGATGGACAAGAAGTGCATTCTAATACCGTATCATCCGGGGTAAAAACTATTACAAATATTAATCGATTTTTTTTAAATATGCTTTCGTTTAATTTGAAATATTTGTGCTTAACATATGCAAAATTACATTATTATAAAATATTATAGAAATCACTGGCTACTGCTTGTTCTATGCTTTCAGCGTAATACAGTGTACTACTTGGATTCTCTTGATAATTATAGGCGCTCTTGAGATAAAGGCGGATTTGAACATATAAGCAATTATCACTAACTAAAATTTCGTTTGGTATCATTTATAATTAGATTCTTTTATAATATATTTTTAAATTTGAATTTTGGAAGAACGTGGATTAATTTCATTGGTTTAAAGTCTTTCGAATAATTAAGTCTGCGTTTATTTAACTTTTACACACGCATATATATATTATAATTGTAGGGTAGCTAGAACATTGTGGGCGCAGGAGAAAATGAGAAAGACCAATCTCATATGGAAATCAATTAAGGTATGAAAAGTATTATCTACATGTTATAATAACTATATATTGAAGTTTCAAATTTTAGTGGTTTAATTGCTAATATTAATTGTCAATTCGTTGGAAATTGTAGTGTGCTCAGCAACCGGGATCCAACAAGTGTGGCTATTGTGTAATGAAAAATATGTACGATATAGTCATACAATGTTCTAGTAGTTCAGAATATCTTGAGAAGGTATAAATATTTATCGAAAACTAAGAATTTTCTAAAGTTTCATGTATATATTTTATTAACACATTAATTATGTTTCTTTTTGTTTCTTGTAGGCATATAATATTGAATCGTTTGATCAAGCGAAGATAGACGAAATTCGAGATATGTGGGCTAAGTACTTTATCGACTATTGTGTATAATCTTTTATCTTATTTCCTTTGAAATATGGATTACCTATGCATTATACATTTGTATGCAAACATGAACATTTCAAGAGTTAGCTAGTGTATATTATTCTAACGGTTTATTAATGGCATAATATTTTTGCACAATTTATAACTTACCTTTGACCTTATTATTGAATGTAGTTAGATTAATTAGATTGTGATGATTTGAGTGGAAATATAGTAATTATAATGTTCGGAGTATTTGATTTACTGTGGTCTAAATTAATTTATTCAATTTTAAGGCAATGTAGTTGTAAGTGATTTTATTTTTTGTAGTTAGATTATTTACATGTGTTGGTTATATTTGTGTTGAGCTTTGGATGTTGTGTTTGGTTTTGGGTGCTGTGTTTGTTATTGGATGCTGTGTTTGTTATTTTACATGTTCCGTAGGGCTATAGCAGCTTCTTGCAATTTTGAATGCTTACTGGAAAAAAAAAAGGAAAATAGAGGCGTCGGTTGTTATACAAAAAACCGACGCCTATAATAAATTTCAAAAATAAAAATAAAAAATACATTATAGGCGTCGGTTTTTGTTGTACAACTGACGCCTAAACATAACATTAGGTGTCGGTTGTTACTTAAAACCGACGCCTAAACTACATTTAAAAAAATAAAAAAATATTTTATAGGCGTCGGTTGTTTTATTTTATAGGCATCGGTTGTAATGAATAAGAACCGACGCCTATAATGTATTTTTAGTTTTATTTTTTTATTAAGAAATACAATGCGTGCCGGTTGTAAGTATACATCCGACGCCTTTTGCCTACTATAGGCGTGGCCTAAAAACCGACGCATATAACCGAACAATTCGCGTTGCTGTCGCTAGTGTCACCACCAGAGCCGACGCGTAATGTGCGTTAAAACTGACGCGCAATGTGGTTTTTTGTAGCAGTATAAACAAATGTTGACAATATACTTTGTCTTTATTTATCTATTTTTTATTTCACATAATTATAACGTCTAAGATTATAAGCCGACTTGTATTAAAATATATTACTAAAGTTGTTTTAGCCAAGAATTCAACATGAATAAACATTAACAATATGTTTATTAGTTACATAAACACAATTTGTTTAGATGTTTGTTAAGATCGTACACTCTAGCCAAGATGTTCAAATGTTTATCTTTTGGATTTCTAGAATTTATGTTTTCTTCGATCAATTAATGAGCAACAACGGGTAGGTTAGGGTTTTAAAAATATACATATATATGTGTGTGTATATATATATAGGGGGTCAAAAAAGAAATCAGAAGATTTACCTTAATCCACTCACTCTTTTATATATAGAGTGATGATTACCTGATGGACTTGTGTGAGTGCAATGGAATTGGACGTGTTTTTTACGTGAACAAATTGAGAAGAATGTTAATAAATTTTAATCAACTTGACATTAAAAAATATAAACACTAATAAGAATAGAGAAATAGGAATGTTTATTTAGTATCAAAATACATAAAGTTGATTAATTACGAGTTCTATTCTCCTGCGTAATGGTGGGCGGCCTTAAGCTGCCATCCACTGAGTTGGCATGCCACCGTCGAATGCCCCATTCGCATAGTCTTTAGTTGGGTTCTTTACTTACAAAAAAAAATGGAAAAACCAAGAAGCGCGCCAAGAATCCTCCCCCCTCCCAAACCAAAAAATCCCCAAATTGTCTTTGTGACACCTCCTGTCCAAACCCACCTCAAATGGCAAAACTCTTAGCGAATGTTTGAGCTTCTGACGAGCCAGAGCAAAGGCTGAAGATGATTCCGGCAAGGTGTTCCTTAATCGACCAAGTCTCTCCATTTGCAAAACGAGCATAGGAGCGAAGTCGCGACTGTAAACTCGTCTATATCTATTTATCGGAAAACATCACCCACTGTTGGTGACGAAATAAACGACGACAGCTTTCCCTTATTGTGGCGTGCTCATCCATGAACGACCAACTGACTACTGTGCCGGTAAGAAACAAATTATGTGACATTCCTTTCTTAAATTAAACTATAAGTGGCTCTTAGTAAATTATACGACATTCCTCCAGAATTAGGTGACTTCCTTTCTAGCATGTATTCTGAATTTTTATTGAAATGCTTAAGAGAAATTGCCAATCATGAGCTGAATTGCAGATAGTGGGTTCTGCTTTTTTGGTAATGAATTCCCATAATTGAAGTTTTTGGTAGATTTATTTGTTTTGTGTTAATGTGTAATGCCAAATCAAACTGCTTACTGTGACTTATACTTTGGACAAGTAATGACAGTTTTTTATTATAGTTTTTTTTTTTTTTTTTGCCTTTGAATGGTCTACTGTGATTCTTTTCTAAATGTTGGATAGGCAAAAATGTTTTCAGGAAAAGATAAGTAATTGTTTGGTTGGTCATGGTATTTGATAAGAAATAGAATGGGTAGCTATGCAGAATTTTATGTTTGGAGGATGCGAAAAAAGCAATATTCCAGAGAACCAAAATATTAGAGAGAGATAAAAAAATGATAGTGAATGTAATTAGTTTACTGACTTTTTTTTTTAAATTTATTTCTGCCATTGTCTTAATGTAGGGATCTGACACCGGTATGTTACCTATGTAGGTGATAGTAAGTAGACTTTAAACGATGTCAACCTCACAGTCAGTGAATGAGCCACCTCTGAACACTGAGGAAAAAGGTAGGTTAAACAACATGCATGTTATCTATGTGAATGCTAAGTAAAACATGGTTGGGTGTCGCTAATTTACATTTATGTTAAGGTGTAGAAATGGAAGTGGAGAAGGATGATGCTGTGTTTGTGCCGGATGTGAGCCCGGTCGCCACCCCTCAGGTTGGGCAGCAGTTTGAGACGGTCAATGATGGGTACTCATTTTATAATGAATATGCCAGACAAGCTGGGTTTAGCGTCAGGGTTGGGAACTACAAAAGGAATGCAGAAAAAGAGTTTGTCTGGAAAATGTTAGTTTGTGCTAAAGAAGGACAAAAGGACATGCGGTATCAGAACAAATTGAAGCCTATTGTTGAACGTTCTGGGGAAAGGCAACGGGGAGATGTTCGTACTGGATGTGAAGCGAGGATGGGCGTCCTTTTAAACAAGCAGGGATGCGGCTGGACAGTTAGCAAATTCGTGCCGCAGCATAATCATCCATTGGCCACCCCTCGCATAGTTCACATGCTACGACCCCACATAAATGTCTCTTCAGCGAAAAAGATGCTTGCTCAGCAGTTTTTAGACGCGAACTTGTCTACGGCCCAGCTCTGCCGATTGCTGGAAGTAGATTCATGTGGGCCATCTTCAGTGAGTTGTTTAGAGAGGGACTTAAGAAACCATGCTAGAGACCTACGATGTGCAGTCGCGGGTCATGATGTGCAGACGGTGATTGAGCACTTTGAGTCGGAAAAGCAAGTGAATGAAAATTTCTTTTATGCTTATGAAACTGACCTAGAGGATAAACTAGTTAGGTACTTTTGGGCTGATGTTGCCTCCAGGAATGCCTATGGGTGTTTTGGTGATGTTGTTGTGTTTGATAGTACCTTCAACACCAACAAGTATGGAATGTGGTTTTGTCCATTTGTTGGAGTAAACAATCATAGGCAGATTATAGTGTTCGGGTGTGGGGTACTGGGTAATCAAAAAGCTGAGTCGTTTGAGTGGTTGTTTGCTAAATTTGTGGAGGCCATGCCTAGTAATGCCCACCCCAAAATGATTATCACTGATCAAGGCTCTTCCGATCTGCCGCCGCTATCAGACGAATCTTCCCGATGACAGTGCACCGTCTGTGTATTTGGCACATCTTGGACAAGCTTCCTGAGAAGATAAATGTTTCTCAGCATAAGGAGGCCTACCAAAAGTTAAGGCGCTACATGATGACGCCCGAGTCAGCAATTGAGTTTGAGACGAGATGGACTAAATTGATGCTCACCACTCCGCTTGGAAAGAATAGGTGGTTGGCCAATATGCCATAAGTGGGTGCCAGCATTCGTAAATGGTATTTTCTCTGCTGGTATGTCTAGCTCTCAGCGTGCTGAGAGTAATCACGCCTTTTTCAAGTGATATTTAAGCAAGGAATGCTCTTTAAATGACCTTTACACACGATTTAAGAGAGCTCTAGAAAGGCAAAGACATTTAGAGCTGGAAGCTGATCGCATTGATGTGGATGAAAGGATGGTGCCACTTATAGGACGTCTTATAGAAAAATAGATGGCTTTGCGTTACACAAAGACAATTTTCAAGAAGTTACAAGAGGATTGGCAGAGTCTTGATAGCTACATATGCTCTATGAAAGGGAGTACGCAGGACACCCGTATCTACGAAGTGAGTCCCTTTGACGCGAAGAAAACACCTGATCGCAGGCGCCAATTGACATATGATGTTGCTAAAGATTACATCTCTTGTAGTTGTCGTCAGTTTGAGTCTGAAGGGATTCCATACAGGCACATGTTGTACTGGATGCAGGTGTAAAAATTAAACACAATATTGCGTTTATATTGTTTATGTATAAAATGCTTCAATTGAATATCACAGATAATTAATTGACAGGTTTTGTGTTGGCTGCAGTTTGAGCAAGTTAAGGTGTTACTGGAGAGGTACATATTGCGGAGGTGGACAAAGGAAGCAAAGGTTGACCAAGTGTTTCGTATCACCCCAGCTAATGTAGAGGTTCAGGGATACCTAGAGCGTAGCCGTTGATTGGCTGAGAAGAACTAAAGAGTGACTGACAAAGCAGCTTTGACGGAGGCTGGAACCAAAATGATGAAGCATATGCTGGATGAGTTGTATCTGTTACTTCCTGAGGTTGGAGATGAGAGTGCCACTGAAAAAGATACGAGAACACCTAGTGATACAACACAAAGCGTGGTCGTATGTGATCCAGATCCCGCCAGAACCAAAAGTGGCAAGCGAATGAAGTCTGCTATAGAGAAGGCCATGGCACAAGGTGTTCGTCATTGTGGCGTGTGTAAAGGTGTTGGGCACACGTGGCGTACATGTGATCGTGCCGAGCCAAGGTATATTTCCGTCATGGATTAGGAATCAAGATTAATAGTGAAATCCTAATCTCTTTCTTATTACTGATTATATATAGAGTACAACAAATTGCACTATGTTCTGTACATTCTAGAAGATACAAAAATGAAAGAATCAACATAAAACTATTCTCGTATTATGTACGAAATGTGTTTACTTGCACATTTACTATGATAAATTTTGTGCTTGTAGGGCTGTTGAGGATGTTGAGCCATATCGCCCATCATTCTCTTTCGATGCCAATGAAGTTGGTGATTTTGATCCTACAATCGACAGTAATACCTTTGAGTATTGCACCAAAGGATTCTCAGGGGGATGAGTTCATTGGCTAGGTATTGTTGAGCCTCTATATGGGTGCTTTTAATTTAAATTATTCCCCTTTGCTAGATGTACACGACTCTTGCATGTTAACATGGTAATCAACATGTTTTAATTTGTTTTTTCATTTCCTTTTTCAGGTTTTGCTTGGATACATATATAGTCAAATGGCCTGTTGGAAAACTACTTGTTTGTCAGCATAGCATTGTATATCCCGTGTCAATTACATTTTGTACTATTTTGAATATAAAGTGTTGTAATGGTGCCCTTAGTTGATCATTGGCATTTTGTACTATTTTGAATTTAAGGTGTTGTAATGGTGGCATTAGATGAATTGTAATATGGTTTTTGTGTGTCTATGGACTTGTTGGACATCTTGGGAAGCTTGTAGGATGACTATTACTTTACGTTGGCATATAACTAATTTTTTTTACAAGGTAGATATGTCAAATCGATAGGGGAGGCTGTGTCAAATTTTCTGCCATATTTTCATTAACAAAGAGTAGCGAGGAAAAAAAATTCAGACCATTAGATGGAGCCAAAAAATTTCGAACTTCACAAATAAGGTGAATTTTTTACACTGCCGCTTGTAAACTAACGGAGCATATGGATTTGTCTATAATACAATATTGCCGGGGACAATCAACAAATCACAATTGGAAAATTAAACTAGAAATTTCTCGATAACCAAGTGTTTTACAAATATTGCGTAGATAAATGTCGTGCAAATATTACAACTTAAGCATCCAATTTAAAAGTAGAACCTACATTATTTACTTCGACATTGCCTCCAATCACTACATCCATAAACAACCGGCCTTTGTTTTTCTCCTTCTCGACGCTCTTCCGATCTGTCCAATAGCTGGCTTCGCATTCACAGCATCTAGTTAGATTTGGACACCTCCACATCCTATGCCTTGGATCCCTGCAACTAAGAGAAATCCCTCAGTTCATTTTCCCCATAGGTACACCTGCATTCATTCAGCAAACAAATTTTAACCTCCTGACCAGTTCTAATCAACATTAAAAACTCACCTACTAAAAATTTTTTAACTTTAACAATCTCCGTTGAATTTATAGACATAAATCCTCATTAAGTTATTGACCCCTTTCCTGTATCTGGTCAATAACTCAGGTAGTTAATTAGCACAACTACAATTGCCAAATTATTATGATTAAAAACTGGAAAGGCAAAACTCTTGTTTATGCTTTTCCTTTACAATTTTGTTCCATTTCTCAACAAAGGCTACAACAATTATAGATAGTTTCCAATCGCATTTTCAAACATTGAAGATTTCATTAAACTTGAACACTGAAAACTGAACTATCTTCCATTAAAAAATATGAACAATGTCAGTTTATTAACAGAGGAGAAGATGCCTTCTTTTCAACTACCCTTTGTATTCCTAAGGAGAAGGTGAGACAGATCAAGTTTTTGTCATCCGTTATCTACTCCAATCCAAATAAGTATCCGTCACACTAAAACATCAACGACAACATTAAGAACAAATCTAGCCGACCTTGTAATCACCGTCTCTGAAATATCAGTTAACTTAACCAACATGTAATTGTGACATTTCAAACCAATGAGCCCTTAAAATATATCTAAAACACTTAAGGTAACAGAGATGTTATGAATTACCTAACAATTGCACAGAAACAAACAAGACAGTGTCTGAAAAAAGGATTATATATGTATGTATATGTACATATGAAATAAACAACAACAAATTAAGTAATATAGATTCCAATTCCAACTAAAGAAGATCAAACACAATCAAAAGAAAATTGGAGCAACGAGACTTTTGACAAAAAGGAAGGGCCCGGTGGAAGCAAATCAGGTAGGCAAATTTCAAATATGACAGTAAAAGAAAATTAGGCGAAATTTCAAGTGGAGAAAAGGGACAGCCAAAGCAAATCAGGCGAAAACTTCAAATGCAGTGATTACCGGTCGAACCGAGCTACACCGAGAAAGCCACAAATTTTGGATGACCATGTCCAACGAAGACACCGGCACCTGGATCTCATGGAAGGTCGTACAACTCAGTCAATGGAGGAGTTCTTCACCATATTTGCGGAATCTGCAGGGGGTCGGGTTCGATTGTCTCACCGGAGAACTGAGGAGTCGGAGTTTCGGTGGTGATGGGAAATGAGGGGTTTTTTAATTGAGAGGGAAATTTGTTGTAGCGTTAATTGTGTGGGAGGTGATAGGTCCGCTTGAATAATTGAAAATGGAATTACGCTGGCTGTATTTTTTCAAATTTTGAATTTCAATTTTTTTTTTTATAATGTGGCAGCCACATCAGTTTGCCACGCCAGCATCTGGCGGTTTAGAGCCACCACATATATGGCGTTTGATCAAATCCAGATTAATTACCAACGGTAAGAAAAAAGAACTAAAAAAAAAAAAATTACAGTATGTAAGAAGACTTTTCTTCTTTACAAGGAAATTGTTTGCCAATATATATATATATATATATAAAGGAATTGATTGCTACCCGTTTACCCGCCGATCCATCCCCCTATTGAATTTTTTTTACCAGTCTTTTTCTCAAATCTTATTGTAATTGATTTCCACCGTAAAAAAAAAAAAAGAAGTGTTCAAGCAAAATTTGTGGGGTGAGGCATTGGTGGTGATTTAGAGCATTCCCAATGTTGGGGTAACAAAACCAATTAGTGTTTACATTTGAGGGGGGAATGCCATTTGAATCGGGAAAAACTCATTTGAGGGACCAAATTTGGTCCCAAATCTAAAGAATCCCCCGTCCAATTCTTGATCCCACAATATTATACAAACTAATAATGTTCCGTCACGTGTCCAATCTTAAATTTATAGCCAAACAATTATTAAATAAGAGGTGAAATTTTGAATTTTATGACAAATAAAAGATTAAATAGGAGCATAATTTATTGTCTATGTTTAACAAATCAAAGGAGATTTCAATTTATATTTTCACGTATATGTACAATTCCAAAGTCGTTTAAAAAATATATATAGTGGCGTTAAATCATAACGGTTGTCAACGTCCTCACATAATAAATAGTAGGCAAGAGTTATCCTTAAATATAAATAATTGTATCCGTCTTTATCTCACACCAGTGACTTGCCCTCCGGATTGACTCTAGTATTCCCAAATGTTCAGTAAACCAGACTGTTCATCGAACGAGAAAAACTAACAATTCAAGCTCATCAGACCAGTTTTTGTTAAATAATTAAAATAAATTAATTTTTACTTAAAATAATTTGCAAAACGAATATCCGATTTTATAATTTTTTAAACTTTATCATATAAAAAAAGTTAAAATTTTATTCCTCTTTTAAGAGCCATTGAAATTGTGACTTTGAGCATAGAAAGAGAATCTCACATTGGTTATTTAGTGAAAAAATAGAGGATATATGCCTATATTAAGCTACTTGGAGAAGGGTTATGCATAATAGGGCTTTAACTTATGGGCCTTAAGCTTTCAAAAAGTTCAAAATTTTAGTAGATCATTTTGAAAAAAAAGTTTTATTATGAACAGGTGAACCGTATCTGTTTTTATCTCACATCGTCAGTTTGTTTTCCTGATTGATTCCAGTATTCACACATTTTTTTCAATGTTTTTCTTAGATTCTTTTAGACTATTTTTATTTTCATTAATAAAAGATATCGTATTATGGATATCACATATATTATTTTTCTTTACACACACATAAACTATCAAATATTATAGCTTAAATCTTTTTATACAATCATGTTTAATCCTCTTAAAGTATTTATATTATCTAGTATTATTATCCCGTACAATGCATATGTGAAATAACTAGTAATATATAATAAAATTAAATTCATATGATAAACCCAACCCCCTCCACACACACACAATTTTTCCACTTAAATATATATATTTTTTTAAACCACAACATTAGGAACGCTCTTGTAGCATGTAGTAGCTAAAAGAGATAATTTTCCTAAAGTTTTATTTCATGGGTTGGGTCTGCACAGTATTAATGCAGACCCGATTCTCATCCTGGGCCTACAAGTTTCTCGGGCAGACCCGACCCTCATACCAGGGCCTACAGGCTTCTGATCTTATCTCAGGCCCTCCATTGGCTTCTTTTTGTCATTTACAATTTTAAACGTTAAAACGCTTGCCGCATATTGGCATCCCTCAACGGTCGCCTTTTCGAATTGTGACGTTTCTCCTCTTCCAATTTCGAATCATTCAAACCCTCCCTCTCACACAACATCAGAGAAATCTTAAATCGATCTTCATCTAGAATTTCTAAAGCAAATTGGACTGTTGAATCATGTTGAATCCCAAGGCTGAAATATCAGAAGAAGAGAAACTTTGGAAGCATATCAGCATCCTTCTCACCGTTGAAGAATTTGTTGCCTAAATCAAAGCAAAACATGAATTCCAGGAGTCGTGCGAAGTACAGATCGAACAGTGAAAATGTTGCGCCTCCGGATCCCAACATTCAGATTAGTGATACTCCGGCAATAGGTCCTGTTACATTCCCCCAAAAAACTGGCCAGAAAACCAGTGATAAACTCTCAGAAAGTAGAAAACGCCACATCCGTGTTAGAAGAGAAAGTGCTTGAAGCTCCTGATGCAGCGGTCAAGGTACTTGGCCTTTTTACTCTTGTAACTGATTCTCATTCTTTGAAATCCTACCGAGCGAAATTGGTCGAATATCAAGTGGAATTCAGGGAATTTTGGTAGATTTCTGTCTAAATTCTATAGTCCTGATTGGTTCAAATAGATAGTAAATATTTTCCTGATTTTCTCGTTGAATTGTCTAAATCACACTTTTAAGTCATTTTTTCAAATTTTCATCTATGTTGGTAGAGGTTGTGTTGAGATTAAGACCCTCTGGAGGAAGACAACAGACGGTTAGAAAACTTTCTAGCAATACAGTATCTATTGGTGACAGGAAGTTCACCTTTGATTCTGTTTTTGACTCAAATTCAACGCAGGTTTGAAGTCATTCCAACAACTTTTATTCCTTCTGAACTTCATGTTTTCTGTTCGAGAACTTGCACTTTTAAATTACAGATATTTTTCTTTACTTAAAATAATTCATAAAAAGACGTAGAAATTAAGATTTCAGGTTGTTTCTTTTGAATTTAATTTAGAAGATATAAAGATCAATTTTGATTGATAAAGTTAAGGATCTGTGATTTTAGGATGAAATATATCAATTAGTTGGTGCTCCTTTGGTGAAGGATGCATTGTCCGGCTATAATACATCTATCTTGGCTTATGGACAGGCAGCTTTTGGCTATTTTTTGACTCATCTATGTGCTATTACATGTTTAACTGGATGTGATTCTGTGTGTTCTTTTACTAGACTGGGAGTGGAAAGAGTTACACAATGTGGGGTCCTCCAAGTGCTATGGTTGAGGGTGCTTCAGCGAAGGATCTTCAGGGCATTGTGCCACGCATTTTTCAAAGTTTGTTCTATGAGATTCAGAAGGTATATCATGTTTCTGATTAGACTATGAAAAAAGAGAACTGGTCATATGGAACTTGAGATTGATTATCATTTGGTTATTCAATCACACAGGAGCAAGAGAATTCTGATGGCAAGCAGATAAATCATCAATGCCGGTGCTCGTTTCTTGAGGTAATGACTCTTTTTATATGTTTCACAAGTGTTGGTGAATTTTTGTTTTATATCATTCTGTTAGATAAGATCTATAATGTATAATACGTTGGTGCAGATTTATAATGAGAAAATTGGTGATCTACCTGACCCAACTCAGCGAAATCTGGAGGTGCCATTCATTGCTTCCTTTCGAGAAGAGATGGGAAAATTGTCAAAGTTTTTTGTTGACATTCCCTTTACTTCTTTCTCTCTGTATTTTATTGTTAAAGTGGGAAGTTTAAATGTTTCAGATAAAGGACGATGCCAAGAATGGATTTTATGTAGAGAACTTGACTGAGGAGTACGTAAACAGCTACGACGATGTCACACAACTGTTGGTTAAGGTACCAAAACACTGGAAGTGCCATAATTATTGATTTTGTAGTTTACTACATTGAATTAACTAATGCATTAATTGTTATGTTATTCAATGATAAGCAAATTCTTTACCATTTCCAATTTTGTCACTTTAACTTCTATGCTGTAGGGTCTTTCAAATAGAAAGATTGGTGCAACAAGCATAAATTCCAAGAGTTCAAGATCCCACATTGTATTTACATTCGTAATTGAGTCCTGGTGCAAGGTAAAATTGGCAATGAACTATAGTTTCTAGAAATTTTAGAAATTATTATACTTAAGCTTCAAGCTTGTATTTACTTAGCCTTCAGTTTGCAAGCAGAAACCCTGAATTTTTCCAATACCAAGATCATCAGTTTGCGTTTTTATACTAATATTTAAGTACTTTCCTACAATACTGATTCAGGATTCTTCATCAAAATGCTTTGGCAGTTCCAAGACTAGTAGAATCAGCATGATTGACCTTGCTGTATTTGAGAAAATTGTACTTGATGACGCTAGCAAGCATCATTTAAAAGAAGAAAAGTACATAAAGAAGTCCATGTCACAGCTTGGGTATGTGAAATGAACATCTTTGAACCTGTCACTGCAACTTGGTAGCATTTTATTTTTTTCATAATATTATTAACTGTTTTTCATTTTAGAATTTTACATCCATAATCCTAGCTATTTAAAATATATTTAGTTCTTATATGTGAGATGACTGTTAATCAACGCCTTAAATCTCATAGAGACTGGAGTTCAATTTGGTTTCGCCCAAGAAGCAATCACTCCCCTAAGATGAAGGTTTCATCCTTAGTGTGATGATTTGGTGGCATAAAAAGGGGAACTGTACAAGGAAAAATTACTAGCATAATGATATTAATTAAAGATAAGAAAATATATAGATGAAAATCTTACGCACCTTATGTTTTCATTCTTTTATGATGGAGCTGTGCTGATCCAATACCTCAAAAACTCACACCTGAAATAAGCAGTTTACATAAACTCAGGTTTGCTTGTAATTCTGTTAGTGCACAATGAAAGGATTCTAAATGGTATTCTATATTAACATTCTTGTGACAAACTGTGTAGTCCTTCTATTTTAACTATTTATTGAGTTTGCTTGATACAGTTCCTCAGAAAATGATATACATACATGAATATTTTAGTTGACATAAGCATAAATTTCAACGTAATAATCTAACTGAGCATCTCTGTGATTTATGCAGGCACTTGGTGAACATCCTCGCAGAAAGTAGTAGTTTCAGAAAAGCTGAAGATTTTCCCCATAGAAGTTCTTGTCTAACTCATCTTTTGGAGAGAATCATTTGGTGGCAATGCTAAACTTTCTGTTATATGTGCTATTTCTCCTGATAACAGGTGCTAAATCATATGACCTTACTAACAGTAGAAGTATAGATGTACTATGTGGTTTGCAGATGGATGGTGCGAACGATAAAGATACTTGAAACAGAGAATTCTATCCTACTCCTATTTATATATGTCATTTTTCCTGATAACAGGAGCCAACCATGTGACCTTTTAAGAACTAGAAAGTTAGATGTAATATGGTCATAACAAAGATAATCATGCATGTTATTTTGGCTTGTGAGGAAACAGATAAAGACATGGCCTATTATCTTTTACCCTGCATCTGATCACTCAATCCTCTTAATTGCAAAGTTCTAATCTAGAACATATTTCACTGAGAAGTTATGCAATGCCGACCCTGCCCAACTCTACAATGAAGTTTTTTCTTAGTCATCATTTTCTGCCATTTGTATTTCTATCATGTACTTGAATCTTTTTAGTTCTATATATGTAGGAGTAATGGCGAAACAATAAGCATACTCAGATTTGGTCAGCGGGTGAAGCTTGTGAAAAATGAACCTGTAATTAATGAAATAGCAGAAGATGATGTTGATGATCTCAGTAACCAGATTCATCAGCTGAAGATAACTTCACCTGTTCCCATGGAAGCCCTTTTTTTGCTAAGAAATTTATTGAAATTATGTAAAAGTCTTCTTTGTGAGTGCAGGATGAACTAATAAAAGCTAAGTCCAATCCGTGCAACTCATTCAATAGCAGTCAAGGATACTTCAGAACAAGAAGTGTGCGTGAAAACGTGAATCAGTTAAGACTGAGCCTGAACCGTTCACTGATCTCGCCACATGTAGACAATGATTTGGAAAAGGAAATATGCACCAAAGAAGATGATGTAAAAGAACTAAGACTTCAGATTGATAATTTACATAATTCACAAGAAGCAAATTTAGAGAACATAGACAGTAATCAATTATACTCCGCAGAAGGTACTGAGACAGATCAGGCATATGAACATTACTTGAGCTGTTCAGAAGAAAGTGAGTGTGAAGAAATTAGTTCAAGAGGACCTCAAACTGAATTTCCAGATCTAAATACCCTGTCTGCGGGTGACCTTAATAATATACTGAAGAAATCCATGGCTGTTGATCCTCCATTCAGGAGTAGCTTGTCAATCAACGAATGCCAGTCTGCATTCCTTCAAGATCCTGTGTTCTCTGAGTCTCCAAAAATAAGTACCCAGTGGAGAAGAAAGTGTTCTCTTCATATCATCCGTCAAATCAGGATGTTATGACCTCTAAAAATCTGGGTTTAGTGCAGGCTGAACAACAAGCTGATCATATTAAATCCTCTTTAAGTTCTTCTAGAAAATTTCCAGGTTCAACTGAATCATTAGCTGCTAGCCTGCATAAGGGCTTACAGATTATTGATCATCACCGGAGAAACTCTGCATCAACTCGATCATTGGCGTCCTTGTCTTTTGAACACTTAGCACTAGAACCCTGTCCATCAACTGAAAAAGCCAGACTTCAGACCTCTTTGTATGATGAAAAATCTTCAGATTCATCATTTGTTTCCTTTGTCTGTACAAAATGCCTAGGAAGAGAAAATTCTGGATCTAATGAAGACAAGGGCATTGCAAATTCACGGATGATTCCAGTTGAGGGATCAGGGAATTTTAGTAGATGTGCAGCTGAAGTGACCAAAGTCAGCTATAAATTACTATGAGGTTGATCTTCTGTTTTGTGCTGTCAGTAGATTTACTTTCTTTCCATTCTCTTCTTTTAGCTTGATGTAGAGAAAGAATTGGATATAGCTATTAAGAGAGAGGAGGAGCTTGACAATATTTGCAAGCAGCAAGCAGCAAGCAGCTAAAATAGAGCATTTAAAACAACTGGTGATAAATTCTTGTCCTCATGTAAACTGTAACACCTCCTTATATATTCATTTTTGAGCAAGTAATATGTTGTAGCTGGAGCAATGTAACTGCGGGACACCAAAGAATACTATCAAGGAGCACAAAGTTGAGAAATGCCGATCTACCCATTAATGAAAATAAGGTCAGGAATTTTGCTATTCAAGAATGGTGATAATAAATCCTTTTCATCTATGCTTATTATTTCTGTCCTTGTGCATTCAATATCTTCATTGACAGCTTCTGACATGGAATGGTTGTGAAAACTACAAGCTGGAAGAGTGAGAAAGGACGAATGTGAAATAAAAGAAGTTCAGGAAGAGTTGAATGTTAGCAGGGAGAAAGAACCCTTTGACGAGGAAGAGAGGGAAGCACTTCTAAAAGAAAATGAAATCCTCCGTAGCAAATTGCAGTCCTATACTGCTGCATCTACAAACAAATCAGTAGACAGACTCAGATCCTCTTTGTTGTCTCAATCAATGCAGTTGAGAAGAAGCAGTAGCGCACATGCTCGAGGTAATAGTGAGGAAGAAATTGAAAAGGAAAGACAAATGTGGATGGAAATGGAAAGTGATTGGATTTCTTTAACTGATGAGCTGAGAATCGAGATCGGGACTGACCGTCAACGAGCAGAAAGAGTTGAGATGGACTTAAAATTAGAGAAGAAATGTACAGAGGAATTGGATGATGCACTCAGAAGAGCAGTCATTGGCCAGGCTAGAATGGTGGAACACTATACTGAGCTGCAGGAGAAGTACGATGACTTGGCAGGCAAGCATCGGGCGATTATGGAAGGGATTGCAGATGTGAAAAGAGCAGCTGCAAAAGTAGGAGCTAAAGGCTGTGGTTCTCGTTTTGCAAAGTCCATAGCGGTCGAGCTTTCAGCTATGAGGATGGAAAGGGAAAGGGAGAGGAAGCTACTGAAAAAGGAGAATCAGAGTCTTATACTTCAACTCAGAGATACAGCAGAAGCTCTACATGCTGCAGGGGAGCTACTTGCTAGGCTGAGGGAAGCAGAGGAAGCAACTTCAAAGGCTGAGGTAAATTTGCTTTCCTATGATCTCGTTTTAAGACGGGTGCTCCATTACGATTGTTTCTATTACACGTAAATTCCTTAACATTGATCTCAAAAATAAATTAAACAAAAAGTTCATTCCTAAGCAAGTTTAATCTTTACTATTATTAGAATAAAATTGCGGATGTGTTAGACCTTTGATGAAAAATGAATATCTTGCATTTGAGGGGAAAAATTTTGCAAAACTGTGGAACCATTTCCATTTTCCAATGTTTTCCCCCCTCTATCTTTGCAGGAGAAGAATACACTGATCCAGGAAGAGAATGACAAGCTAAAGAGCCAAATAGAGAAGCTGAAGAAAAAGCACAAGATGGAGATAGACACAATGAAACAGTACCTTGCAGAGAGCAGATTGCCTCAAGCAGCATTACAGCCTCTTTATCGTGAAAACTCTAACGATATAGATCAAATAACAATCCCAATGCCTGATGATGATCAATCCTGGAGAGTTGAATTTGGAGCAATATACCAAGAACATCACTACTGAGTCACTGATTGATAATCATCTCCACTGCACTGGACTTTTCTTAGGTCCCCATTCCCCATTCTAAATTTTCAATCATGATCTTGCTAGTAGCTCCTGTTTGCTTGTACATACATTAATTAATTCAGGTTTTATCAATTTGATTTCTTTACAGTGGACTAGTCATTCAAACTTGCATTGCACTTTGTATGGTAGATAAACATATTTGATACATGTGATTTTTAATTAATTGATTAAAAAATATTTTTTAAAAAGTACTTCTTGTCAATCGTCTCTTTCTTTTTTGTCTTCAATCATATACCTCTAGTTACATGCTAATCCTATTACAAATCATAACGGTCATTCAGAACAAAAAAATAACTGTCTAAAAACTTTCGTAAAAAAAAAAAAAAAATGAAAAGAAAAATTTTGGTTAATTTCGTTACCTAACCAACCTCACCCGGTTGGATTTAGCATTGTAATTATCCCTTTTGTCATTTCCTTCGATCAAAACAGTGCATTTGAGAACGACTTCGTTGTAAAAGTTGTCATCACAAATATATCTCAAAAGTTTTATAACGGTTCAAAACTACAGAATCGAAGTTACTGAAAACTTTGGATTCACCGAATATTGGGACATGTCGACCCCGGTGAACAATCCCAATGCCGACTCCAATTCCGGAACCAAGAACTTCCCGGAACCCAATTCTAACTTATCTTCTGATGCACTAACTGCCGGCACTAGCACCAATCAGTCATCTAGTCCACCACTGGTTTGTCTTTGTCTTTCCGCTGGTAGCACAGCTACCGGGGCTTTCATCGGCTGCATTTATGGCTACGGTAACAGTAAAAAGATCTTGACTTTTGAGTTACAACGATTGTTCAAAAGTTCAAAATCTGAAGCAGTGATTCTTGTGTGACCAGGTTCAGGATTAATCAAAAAGAAGGGTCTAAAAGGGTCTTTTGCAGAGATGGGATCTAATGCTAAGGTATAAGAAATGTGTAATTAGTGGTCTTCTGATCACCCATAATTTGATGGCACATGCCTTGATTACTGACTAAATATTTTCATGATTTTCTAGTCATTTGCGATTATGAATGGAGTTCACAGCTTAGTTGAATGCATTTTGGCGAGGTTGCGGGGTAAACATGATGGTAACACGTCTTTAATTTTATTTGGAAAATTATAATAACTTTGTTGAAATGAATCTTCAATTTCATGTGATTCGAACTCCTTTCTTTCTCTACACACAGTCATTAACGCAGGAGTTGCAGGATGCTGCACCGGTCTTGCTCTGAGCTTTCCAGGTTTTTTAAACCTTTCCCTCCCCTAGTGGCGGAGGAGATGAGTTCTCTAATTAATAGATGTCATTTGTCTAAGCATCTAGAGGCTAATTCACTTCACAGTTCACATTCATTTATTATTAATACTTATCTAAATAATGAATTAACTATTAATTAGTGCATGTGATTTTCTATACCATTTTCATTCATATATTTCATAAGACCTACAAATGCTACTTAATTGTCCTTTATGGCTCAGACTTTCTCCTTCAATTAACCACTTAAGGTAGTCCGAAAAAGATACCCACTATTTTATCTTTGCAGGTAGTCCGAAAGCTCTACTTGAAAGTTGCGTAACGCTTGGGGTCCTCTCATATATTTTTGAATGTTTCGACAAAAAGCTGCGGGCACATGCTTTGCCATCTTATTCTGCTGGCAGCAAAAGAAGACATTATGGTGTGCTTCCTGCTTTAGCAATCCCCCTCCCTAAAGAACTTAAGGAGACATTTTCATCTTTTTGCACAACTTTGAGAAAATGAATCAATCTTGAACAACATCATCTTTGAAATTAATCTCAATATTAAACAATAAATTAAACCCTCTACATATGTTTATCAATTCTCCACTTGTTAGCATGAAGTATTCAGTTTGATAATTCTAAACTACAATAAAGTTTCTCCCATTTCATAAATCTTGCAAAAAGGGTAAACTTAACATCATTATTAGTGTTGGAAAAGGTCAAACTTTTGTGGCTACCTTCTCCAGATTTCATGGGTTTTGTGGGGCAAGTTCAAGGCTGCAGAATCAATTTTCATGTGAAACGGACCCGGTGTTGTTTTCTTCTACTGTTCTACACTAGGAATAGCAATGAGACGGGTATTACCCAATACTCGAGAGTACCCACCCTGAATAGGGCAGATATTACCCGCCCCGTTAAGTATCGGGGCGGGTACGGGGGGAAATTTGTTTCGGGGCGGGCACGGGTTTTGGCCGCCCCGCTCCGCCCCACCCCTACCCTACACGATACCTGGTCTCTCTTTTTTTTTTTTAAAAAATATTTTGTTCTCTATGAAATTTCGAATCTAGATGCCAAAGATGAAACTGACATGATAATTAAGATGACTTTTCATATAGTTTTGATTCTATTTTTTTCTATATTTTTTTAGTTATTTCTTAACGAGGCGGGTAACGGGTAATTTTTTTTGTACCCGCCCCGAATCACCCCCCAATCGGGTAAGGGGCGGGGACGGGGGAAGGTATACCTGCCCCGAACTTTCCCCATTGTCATTCCTATTCTACACTAAGCCACCACTGGTTTAACTCAGTCGCCGGTTAATTTGTCGGGTTATCAAAAAGAATATCTTTCCCGGATATTTCCCATTCTATTTCTACTAGTCTAGACTAGTTATGAATCAAGTAGCAATTTTGATACTTACAATTCTAACAACAAAAATTATAAAGTAATATTTATGATGCATAATGATAGTAATGTATATGACAATTGAGAAAGGCTGGTTGAAGCGGTTTTATGAAGGAAGGAGCTTTTGGAACTTGCTCATTACATTCCTGGCCTAATTTATTGTTTGGTCAGGTATTTTCCGTCTTAATAGAATCGGGTACTCACAGATATCTGGTTTAATGGTTTTTTTTTTATTATCCCTACTGAGTTTAATTAATATCATTCTATATTAAGTAAAATATAGTAACTATTAACAATAAGATAATCGAAATATTACAGTACAATATAACTTACCTTGTATTACTTAACATTTCATATTAATATTAAGATATAATTTGATTTGATATCTTTCCATACAACATATGAGGTGAGAATCTAGTACATAATATTACCTCCGTCTCAAAAAGATAGTCCAAGTTTCTTTTTTCTTCTGTCCTAAAATATAGTCCAATTTCCTTTTTACAAGATAGTTGAAATATTAGTTATCTTATATGCCCTTATTTAATGATTATAGTTATCATAAAAATAGAATTCTTAAAAAATAATAATTAATAAATAAACGGGTATAATAGAAATTATGCTTATTATTTATTTATTTTTTATTGCTTATTTTTTATTGTTTGTTTCCTTTTTTGAATATAATAATAATCTTATGTACAAATTTTACAGTAGAATAATGATATATAATACAAATTTTCCCAAGTTAAAAATAGCACACAAAAAATCAAAGTTACCGATGTCATTTTCCTTATTGTTTATTGTTTGTTTCCTTTTTTGAATATAATAATAATCTTATGTACAAATTTTACCGTAGAATAATGATATATAATACAATTTTTCCCAAGTTAAAAATAGCACACAAAAAATCAAAGTTACAGATGTCATTTTCCTTTTTTTTTTTCTGTTGATTTAACGAATGCGAACGTATAAGTTACAATTTATTTTCACTTATAGTTTTGAGAAAGTTATTGATCATGATAAAGTCTCATTTCTAAAATTCTATTAAAAAAGAAATCTCAATTCTAAAGTGAAACATATATTAGGTATATATTGTTCTTAATATGGGATCGAAATGCTAAGTAAAAGACATATAATGTAAAAATTTTATTTCAGAAATAAGTAAAAATTTCATTCAACTATATACATAAATATTAGTTTTTTTTTAATTGGTTTTATGTGGTTATTATGGCCATACAAATTCCTTTTCTAATAGGTAAAAATAAATGGTAACTTAGAGCTTGTTTTATCTCTTTTATTCTCCCAATTTATAAATTTACCTACTACTAATTTACAACTACATATTTCACACTTTTTTACATTTTCAATACACATTTTATCTCTCTCCTGAATATAAATTCTTAAAATAAATAGGATCAAACATAGTGCTAAAGTAGGTTATTATTGGAGTTGTTAATTAACAACTCAAAAAATAACCTACATTGGTAGTGTTAAAGTAGTTGCTGAAAACATTTAATTTAACAAATTGTTAGTTTTGTTGTTAAATTTAACAATAAACTTAATACTTTATGTGGTATATTATTTCTTCCTTTTTATTCTATTTAAATTGAGATTGACCAACTCTTTGACTATTGAGTTGATAATTAAATTTAACACTTTTAGTTAAAATAACTAATGTGGCACAAATTAATAGTTAAATTTAACTTTCTTAAGTGTCTTTTGACAATCACTAAAAACTCGACTTTTTTGCTTATATGAATAATTAATTTTAACACTACTAATGTAGATGCTCTTATAAATTCGTTATAGATACAACTTATTTTCCCCTGACATGAATAGTTGCAAATTCTTTATTTTGTATAACTACTGAAAATTAATGATAACTTTATTAATTAGCACTAGTGAAATTGCAATTATTAAGAGAAAAAAATTAAATGAAAAACAAAGAAAGTAATATCTTTAATATAATAAAACTTATTATGCTACTGTTATATTAAAATTTTGTGACTAATATGTCAAGAGTCATGTGGTCTAATGATATCATAGTTAGCTTTCAAACTCTTGGTTGAAAATTTGATTTCGCTCCCCTATACGGATATTAAAAAAAGTCTCATTTGAAAAGGAAAACTAAATAGTAAACAACACTCATAATTTAATTCAAAAAATTTCGACTAACATTCCCATTTCATTATTTTTTTTAAAGTTTTTAAACTTATTACTAAATTTTTCTTTAACAATATTATTAGTTTTAAAAGATTAATTTGTTAATCAAAAAATTAAAAAATTTAGTCCTCGAATTCATACGTTCAACCACTGATTAACGTGCATCGCCCTGGTCAAATTGGAATTCATAAAAAAGGACAAGAAGGGAAAAAAGGAGAAAAAAAAAAGAGAAAATGAAATATATAACTTTCGATACTTTGTGTGCTATGTTTCACTCGGGAAAAAAATTGTATTATCATTATTTTACAGTAAAACTTTATTTTTTTTAAAACACTATTACAGCACGATTGAAGGGGAGGGAAATTGAACTATAGTGAAGAGTGTTGAAAACACATTCAAATACCACTAACCTGTATGAATCTGTGCTATTTTACTGTAAAACTTGTAACTAATTTGACTATAATATACATAAATATTATTATAATTATTATTATAATTATTCAAAAAAGAAAACAAACAACAAACAATAGGCATAATTTGACTATTCTCCACAAAAAAAAAAAAAAAAAAGAGAGGCATATTTCAACTAGCCATTGCGTTTCATTGTTCTAAAAACCGCGTAGCCGTTTCTCTCTCCTAATTTCTAAAAGCTAAACACTAACAATATTTGACCACTGGCTCTGCATTTTCATTCAGGCCCGCTAGAAATTTACTCCTATTCTAGATATGAAGTAGCAATTGTGATTCCTAAGAATTATTACCAAGAAGGGGCGAAAAAGAAAAGATCAGAAATCCAACAGCACAAATTATAAAGCAATATTTGGGATGAATAATAGTGTATATGACAATTGGGAAAGGCTAGTTACAGCAGTTTTACGGAGGGAGGAGCTCCGGGAACTTGCTCGTGCACCCTCGCTGAGCTCCACCGAACCCAGTTCCAGGTTCAGTTTTAGTTTCAGTTCTTTTACTTCTGACGTCACTTCTCCTCCTCATGATCATGTGCCTCAAGGTATGTCCATGTCCATGTCCATCTCTCTTACATTTCCTGTGATTTTGAATCATTCAGGACTAAGACATTTAAGCACAGTTTTCATTAATCTCTCAATAAAAAAATCTTTGACTGATGATACAACTAAACTAATGGTTGGATTATATTCCTATGTAGCCGTAAATAAAACTGATTCATCTTCCACTAGAAGATCTTTGTTCAGTCGGATATTCGGGAAGGGAAAGGAGGCCAAACAAAAAGACAAGTTCTTGCCTGAAGATGCTGCCTTTCTTTTACGGCAGAGACTTTCAGGGGACTATCTAACCTATGAAACGATTAAAATCTTCAGGAAACGAGACATCTGGACGGCTACGAATAGGTATGACCACATAAACGTAATTGGGAAAGGAGCTTGTGGTACAGTTTTCTTTGGAATTTTACCTGATTTTGGAGTGGTGGCCATTAAGAAACTAGAGATCAGTCCATGGAGTATTGAGGAGGCTATCAATGAAGCTAAAATTCTTTCTAAAATCAATCACCGGCATGTGGTGAAATTATTAGGATATTGTCTAGAGAAAGAAGCTCCTTCTCTGGTCTATGAATTTATTCCAAACGGAAGTCTTTGGAGCCATTTTCAGGATCCAAATCTAGCTTCCAACTTTTCATGGGAAATGAGGATAAAAGTAGCCACAGAAACAGCCGGAGTGCTTGCATATTTGCACTCAGCTGCATCAACCCCAATAGTTCACAGACATGTAAAGACTGCGAACATTTTATTGGACCATGCTTATACTGCGAAAATTTCTTTCTTTCTTTTCTTACAGTGCTATAAGTTTCATTATTTTCACCGTGTTCTAAAAATAATGGTGGATAGATTAATAATTATATATTAAGCTTGCGAATAGAATCATCTTCGTTCTTGAGTCTTTACTCAATTAAAGATTTGATTGCAACATCTTAAACTTCTATTTTTTGTAAAAGTAACTTTCGAGAAATTGATATCCTTATGAATAGAGATCATTTTTTTTTAAATATAGAGATCAAAATTTTAGAAGATTACTAAACCACAAGCATGTATTATGATATTTTTATTTCCTTTTTTTCCCTATTCTTTTTTTTTTTTGGAGATAATTTTGTCGTTAAAACCTTAATTTTATTTGACACCCAATTAAATTTAATAATAAAAAAGATGGGAAATACAATTCGAATTTATTTTATGCATACCTCTAATTTTTCTATGTACATGTCACTTTTTTTGT
>CAVNYN010282123.1:0-24676 GCA_963692815.1 Nyctanthes arbor-tristis
CTTTGATAAAGTCGAACAGCATAAGGAGATGACTTCAGTTGTTCCTGGTGTAATACCTGATAATTCTTAAGCATCTCAGCCTAGTACTAGCAGCCAGGTAGCTCCTATCGATGATGGTCTAGTTGATCAGACTAGTGATCAGGGGGAGCAGATTACTGATCAGGGGGAGCAGACCCCTGTTGAAGAAGAAATTGGAGAATCAAGAAGATCTGCAAGAGGGCGTATACCATCTACTAGGTATCCTGAGTCTGATTATATTTTGCTCACTGAGGATGGAGAACGAGAAAGTTATTCAGAGGCTCAGGGTCATAAAAACAAATCCCACTGAATGAAAGCCATGGTAGATGAGATGATTTCTTTGAAGAAGAATGACACCTATGAGCTGGTAAATCTTCCTAAGGGTAGCAAGGCTTTGAGGAATAAATGGGTGTACAAAATCAAAAGGGACAGCAATTGTGACTTATTGAAGTATAAGGCTCGCTTGGTTGTGAAAGGTTTTGGGTAGAAACACGGTGTTGATTTTGATGAGATTTTCTCCCCTATGGTGAAGATGACATCCATCAGAGTTGTTTTGGGTTTAGCAGCCAGTTTAAACTTGGAAATTGAACAGCTTGATGTGAAGACTACCTTTCTTCATGGTGATTTGGAGGAAGATATTTATATGATACAGTCAGAAGGGTTTGAACAGAAGGGGAAAGAACACGTTGTATGCAAATTAAAGAAGAGTTTGTATGGCCTAAAGCAAGCACCAAGACAGTGGTATAAAAAGTTTGATATTTTTATGATGAGTCAGGGATACACAAGAACTACTGCAGATTCTTGTGTTTACTTCAAATCTTTTCCAGGTGATAAATTCATTATTTTGCTACTTTATGTTGATGACATGCTTATAGTTGGCCAGGATGCAGGGTTGATACAAAAATTGAAGGATTCCTTGCATAAATCTTTTGATATGAAAGATTTGGGGTCAGCTAAACAGATTTTGGGCATGGAGATTGTTCGAGACAGAAAATCTAAGAAGTTGTGGTTATCACAGAGACATTATATTGAACGGGTAGTTAAAAGGTTCGGCATGAAAGGGGCTAAGCCAGTTAGCTCACCTCTTGGAGCTCATTTTAAACTAACCAAGAAATCCAGTCCTTCGACTGATGAGGAGAAGAAGAAAATGGAGGCCATTCCATATTCTTCAGCTGTTGGTAGTTTGATGTATGCTATGATTTGTACTCGTCCTGATATTGCACACGCAGTAGGTGTGGTAAGCAGATTTCTGTCTAATCCGGGCAAGGAGCATTGGGAAGCAGTAAAATGGATTATGCGATATCTCAGAGGAACTTCTGATTTGTGTTTGGGTTTTGGGGGAGCTCAGCCAACTTTGACAGGGTATACAGATGCAGATATGGTAGATGACCTTGACAACAGAAAATCGACATCTGGGTACTTGTTTACTTTTACAGGGGGAGCTGTTTCTTGGCAGTCTAAGTTGTAAAAATGTGTAGCTTTGTCTACAACAGAGGCTGGGTATGTTGCTATAACTGAAGTAGGAAAAGAGGTGATATGGTTGAAAAAATTTCTTGAGGAACTCAAGTTGAAACAAAGTGAGTACGTCATTTATTGTGACAGTCAGAGTGCTCTTGAGTTGAGTAAGAACTCTATGTATCATTCTTGCACCAAACACATTGATGTCAGGTATCATTGGATTCGTGAAGCAGTTAATGAGAAGCTTCTACAGTTGGAAAAGATTCACACTGATAAGAACATTGCTGACATGTTGACAAAGGTGGTTACCAAGCAGAAGCTTGAGTTCTGTGCCGGCCACGTCAATATGCATTCTAAGTGATACGCTTAAAGTTTGGGATACCTCCCTCATGGACTAGAGGGAGAGATTGTTGGGCGGGTCCAGCCCATGATGATACCCAACTTAAATACAAGATAAAAGTTAGAGGATGAATTATATAATTTGGCTGAATAAAATTAAAAGTTTTGAGGGACACGAAATCCTAAACCTATTAAGATTTAGTTTTGTTTAAAATATATATATATATATATATATATATGTTGAAACAAAAAAAAAAAAGGGAAAAACGCATGGGACACGAAAACTGGGAAAAGGCAGGAGACGGGAAAAGAAACGAAAAAGGCAAGAAAATTGCGCACGAAATTTTATGCATGGAAATTGAGAGGATTGGGAAAAGGAAAAGTCAACTTTCTTGTTTATCGCTTGAAACGAGGTTTTGACGTTCGATTTGGTATTTATCTTCTTCAAGCGGTGGTTTCTCTAAGTTAATTTTTGGAACAGGTTAGGTGATATTTTCTCATATCTTATTGTTGATTATTAGGTTTCATCTATTGTTAGATGAGTTATTTGTAGTGCCAAGAATATTGTTCTTGATGGTGTTGGGTGATTGTGGTAATGTGTGATTACCTCTTGATTTAGAGTAATAATCTTGAGAGGATAAACATTGTATTCCCATTATTATTTGGTGATAGTGGAGTTGTCAGTTTGCCCCGTCGATTTTCCCTTCTCATTGGAGGGTTTTACGACGTTAAATAATTCCTGGTGTTATTTACGTTTCCGCACAGATATCATTGTTTGATATATTGATTGCCTATTTTGATCACACGAGTTTAGGGAAATTGGTTAAATTCCCAACACCTCGTTACATCACTTTTCAATTCTCAAAATACCGATATGTTGATCAAATATTTTTTATCTCACTCGTTGGTATTTCAAAGAATTTCAAGATAATAATCGAAGTTCATAGTCGGTTGAGGTCCCATGTACAATTTGTTAAATAGAATTCAATTTGTTGCGGTCATCTTAACAAATTAAATTCTACATGGTCCAATCCAATATATCCAATATACTCTTAATCTTTACTACGAAAGTCAAAGATAGACTTTAGTAAAAATTAAGACAACCTATCAGAATAAATTGTTCGTTAATTTATTCATTAGTTGTGGACATACAATATTTAATTGAATTTTAAATTGAATCTTTCCGTAACTTTAGTACTTAATTTAAAATATCTTTACAATTATCCAACAATAAATTAATATGTGATAAATGAATTAAACATTTATTTATTTCAAATGTCATCAAAATACATATTAATATATTCTTGGGCATAAACTAACAAAGAGTTGTTCACAATGATGGTTTGACGTCTAAAATTACAAGACAATCGAAAGTCAAGAAAAGAAAGTGGAAATGAAATGAATTAATTTGTATTAGGAATTGTAGACAACATGTACATTAAAAATAAAAACTACAATGATCAAACTTCCTTTTAGATGAAATTTGTGGCCAGAAAATTACCTAAAACGAAGTAGCAAATTCGATGGTAGATTTGTTCACAACACAGCTGTCCAGGTGTTCTGTCTTTAACAATAATCCACACTACAAGAACAATTCAAAACACAAACGTCCGAGTGTTCTGTTTTTAACAGTAATCCACACAGCAAGAACAATCCAAGAACATGAACTTTTAATAGTGGAGATCAGGGTTTCTATATTATTTTCTGCTAGCAAACTAATACAGAATATGCGTGTAAATGTCGTAATAACCTGAGTCCTTAAGGCGCTCTATTTATATATTTCTTATGAAATCCTATCGCAATCTTATGAGATTAGGATTCTAGAGTCCACGTATAGTTCCAATCAATTTTATTATTTAAATTGGTCCATCATGTATAACGTCCAACAAATGTTGTGCATTAATTCCAACAATTTGAAGTATAAAAATTTGCTACCAGCTCCATCAATAACATTGCCCCCGCAAAGGGGATTCTATACAGCCACGCCGGCAATGTTGTTTTCAGCCTCTAATTCTAGAACTTGCAGTACAAGCCGCATTGTTCTCAGCTTCTTTCAAATTGGCCCACATGACTTCCAAAATTTATTCTTTGGCCCTCCAACTAGTAATAACCATCAAAATGGCCTTGAATCAAATGAAATTATATTTTTTTGGTCCTTCCTCGACCTTTGCGTGGTCAGAACTTGTTAATTTCACCTTTTGCACTTTAGTTCCAAAATTTTGAATAAATCCCAAATCTCTCCAATTTATTTCAAAATGGTGATCCCCAAAATGTGCTCTTAGGCCCCTAACTCCAAAAGTACCACGATTATCAATTTTATTTTGAACCATTTCAAATTGAATACATCCCGATTCTCATCAAAAATTAAAAGCTTGCCATAAACATTTTAAGAGTGTGGTGACTTGAAGCTAGATCAAATAACCCAATAAGGAGATACTTTTACAACTAGAAGAAGCCCTCTTGGTCAATCTTACCATAAATGACATCAAAATATCCAAACAATACTTATATTTCTTTCACCAAGTAAAATCATAAAAATACCCTAATTTTTACTAAAATTCATATACCTTCAGTACAGTAAAAATCAGCATGTATAATAAAAAAAAAAAAAAAAAAGAAAGAAAAAAAATTTAGCATGTTCAAAAATTGCAAATTAGTCCTTAATTAGACTTTAGGAAAATTGGCTATTAGGTCTATATATTATTATCAAGACTTAATTCTAGCACCTAGATGCTCATTAAAAGTGGTTGGGGTTGTTACGCAAAAAGGAGATTTGCTTTCCTAACCAAAGTAAGTATATTGAAATTTCTGTCATTAGAATGTGTTTGCATTAATTAAAAGTTTATGACTCATGCATATTGTAGAACAGTAATTTAACCATTATAAAGGATTTGTAGTGTCTTTATGAGCAAAATTAACTCAATCTCAATTGCGATCCTTTCCTTAATTACATTTTCTTTTCTTGCCTTATTTTTAGTGCTCTGCGTCCATGCAACAGAATTTTCTTGTAATAAAGGCAGTAAGTGATACATTTTTGTCTTTTGTCTCTGAATTGCAAAAAAGGTTTCTGAAGTTTGGAAACTCAAATTAGGAACTGGTAGCAAAACTATGTATGCAAAGCGTACTGATATATATAAAAACATTTTGAGGGCCTGCTTGCATTGCTTCATATATATAATATAATTTCGCGGTTTATTTCTTAACCATAGGTGAAGTTTCGAGTTTTGCAGTTCGCCATATTTTTATTGTCACAGTAGCTTCTGCTCCTTCATCACCAATATTACATTATCTTTCTTGCGTTTATGTGCTTCTGAATATTAGCCATTCTTGATCATGCTTAAATTGCCTCAAAATTAAGATTTAGTGTCGTGAGTTTATTTATTTGGGGAAAGAAATATGAATAATTTTCGTGTCACAATAATATATTCTTTGTGAATTTTGCATTACATGTATGTGGATCTTAACATGCCATAAATGTGGTCATTATTCATTTTGGCTCATACTTGTAAAGTAATTTGATTAGATTGAACTTTATCTCTACGTGCAAATTAAGCAGCATTTTTACATGATACGTTAGGCAGCTAATAAATAAACATCTAAATAAGTTGATTAACTATTACATGGCTTAGTACATTGATTCAGAAAATTATTTCCACACAAATTCCTAGTACAACATCTTGTACAAATTTACCTTAATTAACCAGTTCATCTCGGATGATGGTTTTCAGATTCTAGCTTTGCAATTAACTGTGGTGGTCAACAAGTTCAGTCTGCAGATCACACATCATATGAGGCGGATTTTGATGCTCTTGGTGAGGCAACATATTACATGACCTGTACAAACAGATGGGCAGTTAGCAATGTTGGAGCATTTTCTGATAACGACTACCCACAATATAAAATCGTCAATCCCTCCGTAGTGATCACAGACACTTCAGACCAAAACTTGTTTCAAACTACACGTGTTTCTGCCGGATCTTTGAGATACTGTGGCTTTGGTCTGGAGAATGGTAATTATACTGTTAAACTTCAGTTTGCGGAGCTCATAATCCAAGGCACTAGGACTTGGATGAGTCTTGGAAGGCGAGTTTTTGACATATACATTCAGGTCGGTGTTAACAACTAATTCTTAAAAACTATTGTATTTATATATTGCATTGTGCTTCTGCTAACGGTGGTTTACCATCATCAACCGGAAGCACCATAATTCTTATAAAAATAAAAAAGACAATAATAATAATAATAATAATAATAATAATAATAATAATAATAATAATAATAATAATAATCGGTGAGCGTATATGGCTTGATCTTTGTTTAATCACCTTTTGTCATTTTGTACTGGGTTAATTTCACAAATCGTCCCCAACCTTTAGGTTAAGAATCAATTTTGTCCTCAACCATTTTTAAGCCACACCACAGCCCCCAACCTTTCAAAAATGCACACAAATCGTCTCTACTGCTACTATTCAGCCAATTTTTTTTAAAAAGACGATTATACCCCCCATAAACATTTTAAACTTTTTTTTAAAAATAGTTAAAAATAATAAAAAACTAAAAAAACCCACCCACCCCACCCCACGTCTCCCTTGCCGCCGGCAGTCGGAATGATTCATTCCGGCGGCCAAAAAAGGGGGTGAATCCCCCCATTTTTGTAGGAAATGGCAGCCAAATGGTTGCCAATTCCAGCAGAAATGGGGGGTGAATCTCCCCCATTTTGCTGCCATTTCTGGCAGCAAAATGCTGCCGGAAATGGCAGCCATTTGGCTGCCAGAAATGGGGGGGTGAATCCCCCCCATTTTGCTGCTAGAAATGGCAGCGAAATGGGGGGGGATTCCCCCGCCCCCCCCATTTTGCTACAATTCTGGCAGCAAAATGCTGCCGGAAATGGCAGCCATTTGGCTGCCATTTCCTGCAGAAATGCCAGAAATGGCAGCGAAATGGGGGGATCCCCCCCATTTTGCCGCCATTCTGGCAGCAAAATGTTGTCGGAAATGGCAGCGAAATGGGGGGATTCACCCCCCCTTTTTGGCCCCCGGAATGGTTCATTCAGGAGGCCGGCCGCCGGCAATACTGTCGGCGGCAAGGGAGACGTGGGGTGGGTGGGGTTTTTTATTATTTTTAAATATTTTTAAAAAAAGTTTAAAATGTTTATGGGGGGTGTAATCGTCTTTTTTATAAAAATTTGACGGAATAGTGGCAATAGGGACAATTTGTGTGCATTTTTGAAAGGTTGGAGGCTGTGGTGTGTCTTAAAAAAGGTTGGGGACGAAACATGTTCTTAACCTAAAGGTTGGGGACGATTTGTGAAATTAACCCTTTTGTACTTGATCAGCCTTTTTGAAGTTGGATAGTTTGCGTTTTGGCTTTGGCTCCCCGAGGCCGTGTAGGCGCCATCATTAGTGATATTACCTATATATTAATTCGAAGAGCATATCTATCTCGGAATCAATTTTCAAATGGTTTTCCTATTCCCAAGATTTTAGGTTGCTGGTTCTCATATTGTTGTTCTCGGAATCAACCACCTGAATTTTATGTCAAATTTTGAGCATCTTATATGTTCTTCATTTGGATGTCTACTCCAAAAGCAATGTACCTGAGTTTTCCCTAAAATTAGTGAATGGAATTTATGCTCATGTGCGAGTCGAGGGAAAATTGGAGCTAAAGGACTTCGAGATAGTAAAAGAGGCGGGTGGGAAAGCTTTGAAAGGTGTTGTCAAAGAAGTGAAAACACAAGTATTAGAAAATTATCTTGAAATTCATCTCTTCGGGCTGGAAAAAGGACTTGGTCTGTACCTCGTCGAGGAATATATGGCCCTTCTATTTCAGCAATAACACTGCAAGAAATAAGAGCTACAGCGGTGATATTTTGCGACAACGTCAGATGTCGTTACTATAACATTGGCTACAGTGGTGATTTTAAGTCGCCGCAGCAGTCATCACCCTATACCGGCGACATCATAATGTCATCGCTGTAGGATGTATCTACAGAGACGACGGTGATATCGCCGTTGTATATTGGTATCTATAGAGGCGACGTGTAAAAGTCGTCGCTATATTTCTTGATATAAAACGACGAATCATAAATATTGTCTTTATATGATTGGCGGAAAAATTTTCCGCCTTTGTTTTTGTATTTAGGGACGGAAAATCGTTGTTATAGAGAAGATATCCGTCACTATAGTTATAAGAATCTATATAATATATATTATATAAAACAAGATAACAATCAAAAGTCAAGCTAGTCTAGTTGGCAAAGTACTATGTCTTTACATTTAAGGTGCTGGGTTCAACTCCTCACATGGGCAAATAATAATTAATTAAATATGGACAGAAAAGGACCGGGCTATGGGGTGGGGCTGGGCGGGGGGTCGGGTTAGGCTAAATAGTGGTGGGTCAGGTTAAATTTTTTTTTTAATGATCGAAACTCATCGATCATACAGCCACAACTGTGTCGCCACTATTGGGTGGCTCTTAGATTGCGGCGACACGAGTCGCCGCTATAGATCTACTACAACGAGTTTTTAGCTGCGACATTCGCAAGCGACTTTGTCGCTGCTATAACACATTTGCGGCGACATATACACTTTTCGCGACGACGCGAGTCGCAACTATTGAGCTTATTCCTTGTAGTGTAAGTGCCACTCTAGGTACGTAAATATGGATATCAAATCAAAATATTTGAAAACCGGCAAACTGTGCAACTTTGCTTTCTAATTTATTAATGTGCCAATGCTCATCAGCAATTTTTTTGACAATTTTTGGTTTCACAGATACAAACAGTCCTCCAAACAGGAAAAAGTAAAAAACTGGACTAATTGTCGGGAATGTAGTTGCAGTTGGAGCTATTTGCTCTCTTTCAGTATTTGCATCATACTATTTGGCTCAGAGAAGAAAAAGGAAGAAGATCAATGACGATAAAGGTAAAAAAAGGATGAGAATGGTCGCTTATGTATCTTTCCAGTTCTAGGAGTTATTGTTTATTATCTGAACTAGAAGTTTGTCTTCATTGGCAGGGACGTCAAATTGAAAGTTTGTTTTCATTTGTCTTGATTTAGTTTGAGGATGTGCTTGATTTCCCATATTTTCCATGGAAATAAACTTTTCCCACCGTTTTCCTAATTTTTTGATAATTTATTGACATTTTATCGATAGAAATTGTTTTCAGCTTTTAGTCATGTAAAACATTTTCTTATGGGGTGTACGTTTTTGTTTTCTAGGCAATTCGTACTTCATGATGCAAGTTTTAGATTCAATCAAACAAGTTATTGAACTTATTTGCTACCGAACTAATTATTCAGTATATTGTGAAGAAATTATATACTTTCCAAGTAAATTTCATATATGCAATCAGAAAAATGATCAAGAATGAGAGAGGTGCAAATGCATATTTTCTTATAGAGTAATGCTATTTAGCACCACTGGCGCTTGGCACCATATCAAGGTGGCACTAAATGATAAGTTGAATTAAGTGGATCATTTATTTTTTCATTTAATTCCACTTATCATTTAATGACACATTGGATGCCACCTAGACTGGTGCAAAACACCACTGGTGCTACATAGAATTATTCTTTCTTATAATAAATAATTTTGAGGATGGATGAGTAATCACTACCTTCACAAAATGAATGGGGCAGAGTTTTTGGGGATGGATGCCAAACCTGACACATTTAGTTATGCTGAGCTAAGAACTACAACAAATGACTTCAATCCCGCAAACAAGTTTGGAGAGGGAGGATTTGGACCTGTGTACCAGGTAATACATATTCTATACTGAAAGTTATAGATTCGAAGGATAATGGACAATTAATAATACACTACCCCAGAAACATTAGAAATGAAAAAAGATAAATTATAAACTTAGGTGTATCATAAACTTAGCTATGTGTACAACTACTCTTATTGTAATTTATGTTGATTTTAGTTGTCATAATTTTTAGGTTAATAATATGTGAACCTCGTATGTTATGAACAACAAGGAACGCTAAAGGATGGAAGAGTTGTTGTCGTTAAACAATTGTCTGTTGCATCCCAACAAGGAAAGAGTCAGTTTATTGCAGAAATTGCTACTATATCTGCTGTACAGCATCGCAATCTTGTAAACTTGTATGGGTGCTGCATTGATGGAGATAAACGGTTGCCTATTTATGAGTACCTTGAAAACAAGAGCCTTGATCAAGCATTGTTCGGTAATAACAAGATAGCTTTTTAGCAGCTTCATATTAACATTAATATACAGAAGACAGAATCATATTTTTTTGGTGGATCAGGAAATAGAAGTTTATCGCTTGAATGGCCGACACGTTTTAGCATATGCTTTGGAGTGGCTAGAGGTCTTGCTTATTTGCATGAAGAATCTCGACTTCGAATTGTACACAGGGATGTTAAAGCTAGCAACATTCTGCTCAACTTTGATCTGAACCCCAAAATTTCAGATTTTGATTTGGCCAAATTGTATGATGATGAAAAGACTCATATTAGCACTCGCGTTGCTGGAACACAGTAAGTTACTTTATAAACTCATGATGTCACTTCAGGCTTTATAAACATTTCTATAGTGGCCTACACTTCGAGTTGGTATATAGACTAGCATTGGATGAGTAAAATATTCCGGGTTCTTTTCCTTGTTTTAATTGTATGGTGGATATCTTGCACCGGAATATGCCATGCGCGGCCACCTTACTGAGAAGGCAGATGTGTTTAACTTTAGAGTAGTAGCTCTAGAGATCGCCAGTGGATGACCAAATTTTGACTCAACTTTGGATGACGACATGTATCTTCTTGAATGTGTATGATCTAATTGCATTATGAATCATTGTGCATTATGAGCCTTTATAATTTATATAATTTATATATTCTATGAGCACCTAATTTTGTACATCACCTTAATTAACGTGTAAAGGTCTTTCTGCATTTTGCGTTATTCTTTGCCTTGGTAAGCATTAATTTATATATGTGTTGTAGGCATGGAATCTTCACGAGATGAGCCAAGAAATGGAACTCGTCGACAAAACATTATCCGAAGTCAGTGAGCATGAAGCAAAAAGACTTATAGGAATAGCTCTTCTGTGTATTCAAGCATCCCCTACTAAGTGGCCTTCAATGTCCCATGTGGTGGCAATACTCTCTGGAGACAGAGCTGCCCCCAGTCACTACTAAACCTGGATACCTGAGTGACTTGAGATTCAGTGATGTAAAAACCCTAGTGATGAACACAAAGAATTCAATTACTGAAACTGACAGTCAGGATAGTTCATCAAACATCATGAGCACGACAGCAAATCCATCCACCCATCCTTGAACTGAAACTCATTCGTGAGATAATTGGTGATGCCACAGCTAACATTATGTTGCCTGGGCTCGTGAATCCCTACTCTCTCTTTTGTTCGTTATGAATTGCCTCAATAGAATTGTATTATAATCAGTGGCGGAGCCAGAGATTTTAATTTAGGGGGTAAAAATTTAAATTGTAAAAAAAAATTATTTTTATTTTAATTACGACAAACTTTAGATATCAGATAATACTAATTCCGACCTAAATATTACATCCATGTTGAATAACATGACTTTAAACATGAACATCTATTATATATTAGATTAGATAACTTATTTACATAGCTTAATTAATTTCAACTTATTAAAGAGAGTTTTTTCTTCCCCTTTTAATATCAATTAAGATATTGATATGAATTTCAATAGTACTTTAAGACTTTAAGTAGTAGAAATTCAAGAATCCTATAAAAATTGTGTGTATAATAATATGTTGAATATGGACAATTTCTTGTTTTATGTTAGCTTAGATACACTACACTCCAAAATTATTATTGAATTTTTTATTAATAAAAAAGAAGGACCAAAAAAGACATTTTATAAAACTTTAGGGGGGCAACTACCCCCCTTGCCCAAACGTGGCTCCGCCACTGATTATAATGGTTGTTTAGAGGTGACACACAAGTCCTCTAGAGTAGCATCATTGTCTCAACCTTTCTCTGTCCTCACCCTAAATTCTTAAATGCAAAACCGATGTTTGCTGTTTCGGATGACCTGTGTGATGAATTGAACTCAACAATGGTAAAGTTAGGCCAATAGATAAAGTGGCCACGTTTTGGGGATGTTTTTGTATTCAAAATCATTTTTGAAAAGGAAATTCTTTTTCATTGAATATACTAGTATCAGACACGTGCATTGCACGTGATTTGTAACTTATATTACTTAGGAACTAATAATTTTTATTTATACCAAGTGAATTTTTTTTTTAAACTTCTAAAACTGAAAAGTTTGTGTGTGTGTGTGTGTAGCTGTAGATATATAAGAAATCAATATAAAGATTTTAAGATGATCTAATCTAAATAATAATTTGTAGCTATTAATGAGCTGAGTATGATGAATATTGATCTGAACTTATAGTCAATGAAAAATAATTAGAAAACATTAAAAGGCAAACCAAAAAAAAAAAAAGCTAAGCAATATGTAACCTTTCTACATTATGCAACCATATTTAGAATTGAAAAAGTGAAAAGCCACTAAAAAATTCCACTCGAGCACATATAGCAAAATCCTAAACAGTAAAGTGAAATCCAATCTATGAAGCAATTTGATCTATAGATTGTGTCATCGTAAATATTGTAATGTTAGAGGAATTATTACTTGAGACCATAGTAGGGGAAATCATAAGCATCTATATACACTCTAAAATCAATTTTACCATTGTGGTGAGGATTGTAATGCTTGAGGAATTATTAGGACAAAAATACAATATATAAGCATAGATGTCGTAATTAATACTAGAATGGGGTTTTATAGTTTTAATTTAATTAATTTCGTTCAATTCAATTTAATTAAAATTAAAATATTAATAATTAATGAGTACGGACAAGTGAGGAAGTAGAACAAATGTATAGGAGTAAAATCGTCCAAACATGCTTCTCCCCAATATTCTCTTCTATATATAAACTTCCGCAGTTGGTTTCAGGCACTTGGACTCTCGGCATTTTCGCTATAACCTATAAACACAATCTTGGTTGTGTGGAAAGGATTTTTGGTTTTTATTGTCTCAAGCTAGGAGAGTGTTAGTACGAAAATCCTTAAGTCTTGGTATTCCTAATTTTTGCTTAAATGTCAAACAATTTTTTAAACATTGTCACAACTTTTGCATGACTTCTTTCACGTGTGATTTAATTATTAACATGCAAATTTAGTTGTCTTGAGCTGAAAGTTAAGTTGTGCCGTGTGTACTTTTCTTAAGGCACAAGAATTCTTTACATGCAAGGTTGTAATGTTTCCTAGTTAAATTAGGATTACCATATTTAACTAAAAGACTTTTTATGCGCATGTAGAGTCCAACTAGAATTAGGAAAGTTTAAGTTTATGGTATATTGTGTTTCTAACTTTCCTTAATTTATTTTCTACTACATGTATATGGTAAGTTGGATTCTTGACTTTCACAAGAAACTAAACTCTTGCCTATATATGTATTGTCTCTTTATAGGTCGAGTATGCGCTGCGAGCAAGGCGAGCAAAAGCCGAATTGAAGCAAGAAATAAATTTGTGCATTATCCTAAGAGCTCGATCGCAAAGAAAGACACAAAACACTGACTTATACCGTGAGACTTTGTCTTACAATCTAAACTTCATTTTCAAACCATGTTTGTGTTTGGCATACCTTTCAAGTACGTGATAAGCGACTACATTGGTGCGAGGGACATATCCACGCAGGTTGAAAGTAGTTTAGGAGGTCAAGTCATTCCAAGATGAGTTCGGGAGATCTCTAAGAGCTTGATGGACGTTCCATGAGGCGCGCGGGAGAAAGAAGGAGCAACGGGAGTTGGCTCATTGTCAAAAGGTGTAAAGAGGGATTCTTTTATGAGTTTACCTTTTGCATATTCAGTGTGTATTGTGATAGCACTTTTTATTATTTCTATGTACTAAATTCACTTCTTAAATTAGTGGATTTATTTGTCCCGTGGCAAGGGTCTCGCAGTTTTTCCCAGTTGGGTTTCTACATAATCATTCTGGTATTATTTAATTCAGCATTTATACCTGAGCTAGACACATCTAGGTCGCGTTACATTTTACACTGGTAAAATATATCTAAGCAGGATACATCCTGACTAAAGTCTAGATAGCCACGAATTTACAGAAAGTATGTACAAGTAAAGATCATAAGGGCCGGGCTCAAAGTTAGATGTTTAATTAAGAAGTTAACACAGAATTAGTTGTAAGCTTTGCAAGATTGGTGTAGCTCTATATATAGGACATTTATTTATTAAGAGGACCGATATCTGGAATAATTAGCCCAAAATATTCAAGTGTCATGTGTGCTAGTGCAACCAGCCTTGGTATCAAACTATGTATGTCTATTTGAACTTCACCCTTTGCAAAGGAGGGCGGCGAAAGAAAGAAAGAAAAGGAATAAAATAATGTCGATTGTTAATTTGGCAATTTTTTTATATAGATATTGATACATAAATTGGCACATGATATCATTTTATTGATTTATTTTTCTTGCACATTCGGTTACATTAATATCACAAATTTTACTAACTCCGTCACAATTTAATTCTACTTACCATTCTTTACCTATCTTTCATTTACTCCCTTAATTGCTTCTATTGATGCCAAAATCGGACTTCGTGAAACTTGTATTTGAATTAACTTGGGTATTTAATGCCTGATGAAAAGAATGTTTTTCATAAATGGGAGAGCCAGAGTGTAAAAGACAAGAAAAATGAAGTAGGATCCCTTCTTCCGTTTTATTACCTTCTATTTATAGTACATTCTTGCATAGGGACAAATGATTTCATACATTTAATACTGGGCCCACAGATGAGATATAACGGTCAAATCACTGAGATTAGCCTTACTTCTTGACTAATTGCTAGTAAACCATGCATGGGATAGATAACCATCGCCTCCGCATTTAATGCCAGGCCAATCAACTGCAAGTGCGGAGGATCCGCACATGGGTTGGCAAGCAGTTGCTTAGCTGGCATTTCCTCAGGTCGCTGCTATGCCTATTTGAACGACCTGGCGACCTCACTGCAAAGCCAAGGAAATGAGAGGCAAAGGCGAGCTCATTAGGTAGTCTTGTTATTCAGGTCGCGAGGTCGTCAGGATGTATCTTCCAGGCCACTGGATCTAAAGAAGGGTGCGGGGCCCACTTACAAAAGTTACTCATCTATTAACCGGTGGTTTTAGTGACCACAAAATGCCCCTTTAAGTTCACTGTCCCTGGCCTGTAGGGTTAGCGGCCTTGAAGGCTTGCCTGTTGTTCCCTTCGTTTTTTTACAGCTTGAAGTTGTTTTTTCAAATTTCAAAAATCCTAGCCCAGCCCCATGAAGATCGGAAGAGCACACGTCTTGAACTCCAGCATATATCTAAGGAAAGGCAAAAGGTAATTATAGATTTGATTAGCATCTCTTCATTTCCTGATATATCCATGCAGTTATTGCCCCCTATTTCCCCTATCCTTATTTACACTCCTTGACGACTTGCTACGTATTCACTCAAGTATCCCCACTCGATTAGCTTCTTCATATTTTGTTTGAGGTGCCTACATTCGTCCGTGTCATGGCCTATCGTCTTGTGGTATTTACAATACTTGGACTTGTCAGTATTTTTCACGGGCTTCTTCACAGGCTTTGCCATGGGCAGAATTGGATCATTTTATTGAATATTGAAAATGTGCTCGATGGAAGCGTTGAGCTTGGTGAATGGCTTTGACGTGACTGTCTGTCCTTCATTTCATTCCTCGTATAGTCTCTCTTTGTTTTTTGTCTCTTTTCTCCTCCTTGGCGAGCTTATCGGGTCGCGAAGTGCCTTCAATGGCTTCCTCCACGCTTATGTACTTCTTGGCTCTCCTCAGAAGCTCCTTGTATGTGTATGATGGGTCTTCATGCATTGCCCACCAGAAGTAGTTGTCTTTATAGAGCCCTGATTTGACTGTAATGAGAAGCGATTCGTCTGCTCCATCGTCATGACATGCTTGTTGAAAGGATCAAGTTAGCTTTTTAGCAGATCTGATTTGCCTCGTTTGACAGTTCCCAACATCTCTTTGGGTGTCGCTCTTTCTTTGGATTCCATGAACTGTGTCACGAACTTAGACGAGAGTTGCTTCCAACTATGTACGGATCCTAGGGCCAAGTTCCCCTACCATGTCTGGGCGTTTCCCTCCAGAGTAAGTGTGAAGGCTTTGCACATTACAGCTCCAGTTGCATTTTGAAGTTCCATCCAAGCCACATATCTATGGAGGTGAGAGATAGGATATGTTTCCCCGCTGTAAGTTCCAGTCTATCTTGGATGGCGTAACAGCCTCCCTTATGGGGGGAACAAAGAGAGAAGGCCTGCCTCAGAAGTCGTTAGCTCCTTTCCCTTTATGTTCTTATGTTTGAGGTCTGTAAGTCGCTTCTTCAGCTCGTCCAGTTCGTGGTCTTGCTAAGGGGCATTCTATTGACCTTGGGGAGTCCTAGGTGGTGAACTTGATGCGTAGCTATAGTAGAGAACGGGCACGGGCTCCTCCTCCTTCTTTGCCCTCTCTAGGTCGTGGGTGGTCCGGTGACCTAGGTTGCCTAGGGCCCTGCCGGGGTTGAGGGCCTAATCTTGAGAACACGCTGCTTTCCGCCGTATTTCTGGGCGGAATCAGTACAACATGCATACTGGGGCAGTTGGCTGGAGTTTTGAGTTGGAGTAATGTTAAGCCTTTTTTTTACGTGTTCTCTAGGGGGTTTTCCTTCACAGGGGAATTTCTCACATTTTCGGCTCTCCAAGAGGTGTCACTATGGGAGGATTCCGCCGTATTCTGTGGGGAAACCGGCAGATTTTGCTATTGTGGCCGCCAGATTTCTCGGGTGAGAACTTCTACTTATCGTCTAAGCTCTTTTGCCTTTGATTCAGGGGCCGGTTGTGAGGGGCCAGCGTCTGCCTTATCTCTGTGCCTTCTGAATTCGAGAGGCAACGTTACGTCACTGCTCCTTGTTCCCCGGCTTCGGGAATGTCTTTGACTCATAATCTTTGCTGGAAAACTGATTGTTGTTAAGTTTTTTCCTTTTTTTTTAACGTAAGATTCCCACAGACGGCGCCAATTTGTTGATGCCAAAACTAGACTTTGACTCAACAAACGAAATCTGTAATGCGTGAAACTTGTATCTGAATTAACTTGGGTATTTAATGCCTGATGAAATGAATGTTTTTCGTAAATGGGCGAGTCAGAGTGTAGAAGACAAGAAGAATGAAGTAGGATCCCTTCTTCCTTTTTATTATCTTCTACTTATAGTACATTCTTGTATGGGGGCAATGATTTCATACATTTAATACTAGGCCCACATATGGGACATGAGTGCCAAATCACTGAGATTAGCCTTACTTCTTGACTAATTGCTAGTAAACAATGCATAGGGTAGATAACCACCGCCTCTGCATTTATTGCCAAGGTCCAATCAGCCGTAAATTGGGAGGATCCACACGTAGGTTGGCAAGCAGCTGCTTAGTTGGCATTTCCTCAGGTCGTTGCTATGGCTATTTGAGCTACCTGGCGACCTCACTGCAAAGCTAAGGAAATGCGAGGCAAAGGCGAGCTCATTAGGTAGCCTTGTTATTCAGGTCGCGAGGTCGTTAGGATTATCTTCCAGGTCGCTGGATCTAAGGAGTGCGCAGGGCCCGCTTTATGAAGTTACTCATATGTTGACCGATGATTTTAGCGACCACAGCTTCTATGTTATATATAATTTTTATCATTAATCGTTCAATAATTATTACTAGTTTAAAATACCTGCTTCACGTGATTTTTTACCCTGTAAAAACTCAAGTGATGATGTTATATTTGATGTATAAATCCCTATTTATTTAATCCTTGTTCAACTTAAGACTAGGAATGATGTTATCTTAGCATTTGAAATATGGTAAGATACATAAATTGATGTATACATTAAACTGTCATAATGGAATTTTTTATTAAATTTTTCAAGCATTATTTTGTGTGAGTGAGCCAAATATATGTGTAGAAAGAAGGATGCTTGGTAAAAGTATTAGCGATGGTAATATTTTCATTTCTTTTTATAAGAAATTTATACACACCTTTTGTTCGCTACTTTTGTAGTACCAACTGAAACAACATTTTTATATGATCCACTAAAAATGCAACACATGCAAGTATTATATTAGTAAAAAAAAAATTGGCTTTCACGTGTTGGACCAGTAATAAGCTCTCGACAGATGTATAGCAGGATTATCCCACTATATGCACATATGATAAGAGATTATTGAAACAATTGTGTAGACCTGCACATATAAGGGGTCTACAGTATTTAGATCTCTCTAATAATCTCTCACTATGTGTACATATAGCGGGATAATTCCGCCATACATCTGGCGGGAGATAAACATGCCACACCTATTTGAATTATTGAATTAGACTTGAAAATCTTTCTGTATGCTACATTTCAACTAGAAATGAAAGAACATGAATATCTAATTGAGTCAAACACCCGTTAAATACATTTAGAATTGAAACTGATGAACTAACACAACAATTTTCCATGCCTATATGAGTGTCTTTATAACGCACAATGTCCCATGTGACTGGCTGTATGTATGCAAACCATGTGAATAATCATGTGATGTCCAGTCACATGAGACACAATGTTATGTCTAATTAATTACATTGAAATTCATGTTGAAACCATCAAAGTCTCATTTTGTTTAATTATGGCAGTTGCAACAAATTGAAAATCACAAAGGAACCATGAGACCAAACATTGATGCATATATTCTTTGAAAAATTAAGCATGTGAGTCTAAAAGTCAGTGTAAAGTGTTCGTAGTAGAAAAAAAAATTTCTCAATGAAATTTGCTAGGTCTCATTCCACAAAAGCGGAAATAAATAGATGAACTTATAGAAATTTTCTGACTCTCTAAGAGGGTCCCATTATGACACCGTCCATTCAAATGAAATGCAATGTATATACACCACATAAACGGAAGGTGCCAAAAAGTTTTTGGACAAACTTAGAGCACAATTAGTGTTGGGGAAAAAAATCCAAATTTTGGGTTTTTCCCCCAATACCCCAAATAATGTGTCATGTAGAAGAGGAAAAAACCCACTCTTCTTTCAATCCAATAAAAAATCGCCACGTGTCAAATTCATATTCCCCCCACCCCAACACTTTTCCCCCTATACATTATTTAGAAATATGTTTTTTCTCCTTGGTGTTTCCCCTTGGCTTTTTTCCTTCAACATTAATCTTGCTCTTATTATATGAAAAAGATCTCAGTAATAATATGTTAACTAATAAGCCCATTTAATGCAAAAATACGTAAATTACATCCATTTGCGATGGAAAAATATATATGCAGTATAATCCAGTACCAATATAATAATTATTCTCTCTTACATCAAATTATGTAAATTCTATAGTTTGCAGCTATCATCATAGAATGATAAATGATTTGTGATTGCAAGGGTCATGGAAAATAAATAGTACATGTCAAGAAAATAGTACATGATAAGCTCAAATTTACAATGATTGAAAGTTGTTCATAAGGGTAGTTAGCAGATTATTTTGATTTGGATTCTTTTGGCAGGGGAACTAACTTTGGGAGAAGCAAAATGACTTTACACTTAAAAAATAGAAAAATAAAAATCAATGAACATCGTTCAAAGTTACTATCGAAATAAATAAAGGTGCTCCATCTCGTCATCAAATAGTACCAATATTTAAGTTACCATCAAATGTGGGATACTTCTATTTCTCTCATCTCAATTAAGGAACAAGATCCATTACAAAATCTTAATAAAAGCATATTTTTCTAAAATAACTCTCTCTCATTTCATTTTCAGTTACAACTTTTTTTTTAAAATCTTTTCAATATAATTCCCTATAGTTAAGACTCATGTAGTCTAATGACATTCTAATCTACTTCCAAGTCCTTAGTTAGATGTTAGATTTCTCTCTCCTATAATCTCCTTCTAATATCAAAAAATTAATTCCATATATATATATATATATATATATGTCCTTCATTTTCAATAACATGTTCTTGAAATCATCTTTGTCCGACAAAATTCTTACCAAAACAAACTAATTAAAAGGTCTTTAAATTATGCATTAACATACGTAAGTCTTTACATTCCAACACATTTTCTCAATAATGCAAGGCTGAGGCGAGAACCAAAACCAAAAATTTGACTGAGTTTGTGGAGACTTTCTTAAAAATTATTCTTCTTACTAATTTTATTTTCAATTGCACATTTCTTGAAAATAATTTTCTTTCATTTTGAAGATATAATTCTTTAAGAAAGAAAGAAAACAAAGAGAAAATTGCTTTTGGCCAACAAAAGTCTTCCGTATAAGTCTTCCTTGTTAATCATGCAAAGCTAAAGGACCACGTTTGTCCTTATAGACTATGTAAGTTGGAAGTGCGGACTTGTATCCCCAGTGTATCAAAAAAACATAATTTATTTTAAATTTTTCCTTTCTTTTGTTTTTGTTTTTGTTTTTGTTTTTCCTTTTTTTTTTGGGAAAGGAAATTGACAATTCATTTCATCTCATATCAAGGTGTACCGACAAGTGTACAAAGAGAGGACAATATTGAAAAGAATTAAATTCAAAACCACTCGCTAGCAAGTGGGTGGCAATGACGTGGGCAATATTCTTCGCCGAAATTACCGGGAATATATTCCATTCTTGCCAATAATGAACTAACTTCTCTAAAACGGAAGAGAGAGGATATAAATCTAATGGCGACTTCAATCCCTAGACATCAGCAAATAATCTGACCATGCTTGAGTAATAATATTCTAGTCTTTTAAAATAATTTTCATGTAGTTAAGAAAAAATTTGTTCAATTTAATCAAATAGTATAAATAAGAATTTTCATGGACCATGGTCCGTTGATTGATAAGGTCTTCAAGTTACAAGGGGCTATCTAATCTAATAATGCCAAAAAAAAAAAAAAAAAAAAACGTAAATTATATCAATGTGTAATGCACAACTATATAAATTGTGAGTAATGATAAATTTTCATATTAGTTCACCAATTTATTCACCAGTTATATCTTAACAAGAAGCTATCAATTAAAATTTTTAAATAATTTGAACTTTAGATATTTTAAGGTTAAAATTGTAAATCAGTTAATTAATTGATAAACTAACGGGGAAGTATAGTATTACTCAAAAATTATAAGCAATATAATCGATTATAATAATTGTTTCTTCTTTCATCATATATTATGTAAAAATTCTAAAGATTGTAACTATCACCTAAAATAACAAAAAGATCTATGATTCAAGAATATAGGATTCACTTTCAAAAACTTTCCCGCAAGTTTTACTAAAATTTTTGTATGTACTAGCACGTCTAGTAATGAACAACTTCCCACCCATGTGATCACATGATACATGTCATATGAATTTGAAATACACATTACTTGGATTTAAAATACACGTCATCTACACCCGTTCACAGCACATAGGTGAGAAGTTTTTGGAAATTTTCCTCAAATAATTCTTCTTACTAATTTTATTTTCGATTGCACATTTCTTGAGAATAATTCACTACTACAGAAAAGCCTAATAAGCGTCGATCGTAATCACAAATATACGTCAGTTTCGACATCAACGCCTATGTCACCGACTTTCAATGTAAGCGAATAAACATCGGTTGTTTGTGGACGCCTAAAAGTCACATAGGCGTCGGTTGTTTTCGTACAACCGTATCCTAAAATAATAAATTAAAAAATAAAAATAACTATAGGCGCAGGTTGTTGGCTAGAAACCGACGCCTATAGTTTAACTTAGGCATTGCTTGCATGTCAACAACCGACGCCTGTAGTTAAAATATATATATTTTTTTTAATTTTGAAATAACGTTAGGCGTCGGTTCTTGCGGAACAACTAACGCCAGATACTTTTTTTTAAATATAAATTACACTAGATCGAATTCTGCCAGTGTTCTGTGACCAACAACAAATGCACTTTAAAGCAATTATCATCAACGTAATATAAATGAATATATAAATGCTACTACAAAAGCAAAAACGTAATCAAGCATTATAAGCTAACGTAAATAAACCATTAAATTAAAATAAAACTAACCATTGAATATAAATGAAACTACTCCAAAAATCAATAACTACTTTTTATATATATGTATATTTTTGTTAGACAATAATATATACTCCTCTAATCATCACTGTCTTCATAAAACTCTAACTACAATCAATAGTTAAGACTAAAAATCATGCACAATTTTGGAGAAAGTACCTGGCCCATAATTCCCGAACCTCATCTATATTCGCTTGAATATATGATCCACTTCATATGCCCATAACAAAGAAAAAGAAATATAATTATACTTTGTTAATAAAATAAATACCATTTTCATTATATAATTCTTAGTATTCGATAAATATTTATAACGTATCAAGATATTATTTGGTACCAGCATATATGGTGACTATCTCGTATATATTTCTCATCACACAGTAGCCACACTCATCATATCTGAGTTGCTGAGCACACTTAAATTTTAAACTAGTTTAAAATAAATATTAGTAATTAAATTACTAAAATTTGAAACTTCAATAGTTATTGTAACGTTTAGAGGATATTTTTCATATCTTGATTGTTTTTCACATGAGATCTTTCTTCACTATTTTCTCTCACGCCCACAACGTTTTAAGCACCATACACACACACATATAAGTTAAACAAGTTAAAACTAAAAAAAAAATAATAATATACAACAGTTACTGATAATTGCTTACACAGTCAACTGCGGCTTGATAGGTATGTTACGCCCGTTATCCTCCTGAGAGTCAAAGAAGTACACCGTATTGTGTGATAAGTATAGCACCAGCAGCATGCATTGGTTTTTAGAATATTTTATAAGAATGTAAATTTGAATATTTAGCGACAAATAACTCAAATTAAGTCAAGGAAAAACAACAAATGAATAGCTGCAACGATTTTACCCCATAAAATACATTACTAAAATGTACTTTTTATCTATCTTTTCTCTCATCACATGGAGCATGTATTTATATCCTGTCTGTTGAGTATCCCCATAATTAATAGCCCCGACCAGCGATTGACAAAAAACCCAATATTTTAAATCTCGAATTGCTTGCACAAATGAAATACATTGTATCAAATATTATAAATTTTTCAACTCCTTCTAAATATTCTAGTGCAGTACACCTCCCATACATCCAACTCCGATCCATATATATCTCACGACCTATGTCAAGATATTGAAAGCGGGTTATTTTTTCGTACTTATTGAATACATTGATACGTTATTTAATTTTTTTAATTTATTTGACTAACAATACTTGTTAATTACATATTTATTCTCATCACACACTTAATCAAATTGCTTTCCATTATTTCATTATTATAAAAATTTATTTTTTCATCAATATTTTTCAATTATACATATTCATTTGCATCACAAATTTAATCACAGAATAGTTACATTCTTTAATTTTATTTTTTTATTTGTCCACCAAAACTTCTCGGCACATTTACAATATTGAAATTTATGAAGAATTATTACATTAGTATTTGCCCTCCTTAAAGTATTACGGGTCTTTCTACGCTCCTCTATTGACATAACAAATTTAATCAAATAATTTTTAAATTATTTGATTCCTTTCCTTTATTTAAATTTCAACACTTACTAATTACTTATGTATTCCCATTGCCATTTTAGTTCGAAGCAATAATATTAATTTATGTATAAAATACTACAATTGTGTGGAAAACTTTCAACTAAATTTTTGTGAGATATTTCATGAAACCGTTAGAGTGTAAAATTGATCAATAACATATGAAATAAACAAATTTCATTCTTCCAACGAAATTTTTTGAAGCATTTCATGAAACCGTAAGAGTGTACAATTGATCAATAACATATGAAATAAACAAATTTCATTCTTCTAATATTAAATTTCATAAATATCTACCTAAATCATAAATTCATTTAACAATGTATAGATATACATACATATATATATATATATGTATGTATGTATATCTACCTAAATTATATATATCCATAACAATGTGCACACTTAACAAACGAACTTAAAAAATTTCATATTCCTGCTAATTAAATAACAAAAACCCATCTTTACCAAATTTAACAAAAAAACTCTAAAAATCATAATTTCTAAATCAAAACAAATATCTCTTCACTTCACACAACAAAACCAATTTTCTCATCACAAACTAACCAAAAAATAGAGAAAAAATTACCTTGAAAATACTTCAAAGATCTGGAGAAAAAAATACAATGCCGCTGCCGTTGTTTGCCGCCCGCCACCGCTGTCAGTCACCTTCAACTACGAAGAATTAAATGACTATGAAATTAATACCGAAAAATAATGAGAAGATGGAAAACCGAGTGAAATTACAGAAAAGTCGAGCCCTAATGCACTTAAAGGACTATCGCTTGCACCCGCCGCTTGTTGGATGCACTTGCTTGGGTGGAGATTTAGGGATTTTGGGGCTGAAATATAAGGTTGAAAACGAGTCTCACGTAACTCTTGAAATGGGTAATTTGGTTGGAAGTCGATTTCGGCCAGAATGGAGTTCAAAAGGAAAAATTTCAGCCGAATGTTCAACTGGAGTTTCGCGAAGTGTAGCTACTGATATAAAAAGAATAGGCGTTGGTCCCTTAGTGGGATGGACACTTTAGTTGTTAAGGGGTGTCAGTTGCCAAATGACAACCGACGCCCCTTGTGCTAATGCACTAATTGGCTCGTAGTTTCTTAAATACGGACCGACGTCTATTGTTCTAGCTTTAATTTTAATTTTGCCACCGCGCATTGTGTACGCGTCGTTTTTCTCAAAAACGAACGC
>CAVNYN010282131.1:0-11636 GCA_963692815.1 Nyctanthes arbor-tristis
CAAATTTAACGGACTATCAAAGTTTTCCACTGTATGATTAAAGTCGCTACAACCATACATAATTTTCACTCGCCAAAACCCATCCCCCAAGTATTACAAGAAAAATATAACAAACTTTATCGCATCTACCAATTTCTACCCTTTGCTTAACCCGCGAAGAATTAAAGAAATCCCAAGACGCTAAGCTACTATTTTTCTTTACAAGACTCTCTGACCCGACCCAAGTAACACTGAAAACATCACCCCGAGTTTTACCACACATAATTTTTTACCCTTCGAACAAACCACGAAGAGTTACAAGAAAACTCTTCAAGGTGCTAGACTCACTAATTTTTCCCTCAACTCGCTTGTACCACTTGTGTATAAAAGAAGAAGAAAACATCTCTATTTATAGGCTTCGTTTACTTTGAAGACAGGACAATCCTTTTATGATTTGGATTCCTTTTCCTCCTAGGATTCTTCTTCTTTCCCTTTCTTTTTCCTTTTCAACTTTGGATTATTTTTGGCAACAAATCCAACAATCTCCACATTGCCAAAATAAGCCAAAATCTTCAACTTCTCCAGTCTTATACACAATACTTGAGAAATTATCAGGCAAGCTTTTGACACTTTAACAGTCTCATACTCCACCACATGAGTATATATAACCACTTAGAATTAACAACAATTCCAAGCATTTCATCGACTCAATGTCGAAATAAACCTGCTGAAATTTGTGGTGTAACTCTCTCGTTGGCTTTCCAGAGAGCTCATCAGCCATCGACATTACTACAAACACACACCTTGCATCACGCCAACCAATGCCCGTGTGTAAATACAACCGCTAGAAGTAACACACATCCTTTACCATGGCACCTAGCGACATGCCATGGGGATGTACTCACATACTTCATAGCACATCTCCACCGCCCTCACACCAAGAGAGTCGGATTGTCCAAATCTAAATAGTAGCCGAACCAGCTCCAGCTGGACAATGTTTTCTCACGTGATCAGCTAGTCTACAATACCAACAAGTTGCAACAACTACTAGTCCCCAAACAATCTCATTGAGAATTTTTGTATCTGCACCAACTCGCAAAGAACTAAACAATTTTTCCAGGTGCCACAAAGTTGAAGAACCCCTTACCGGATCCACCTCTCCAAATTGACGCCATAGTTCCTTCACAGCAAATACTCGATGAATATTTACAAGAACATTCCTGACTAGATGGAGACACATCCTGCTTCCAGTCTTCAAATATAAATCTTCCCAATCACTATCGCTCATACTGGCTCCAGCAACTTTGTTAGAACAATGAGAAAGTTTTCCTTTGAAAGCTTTAAATTGCCCAATCAAAATCAAGAAATTCCAAACTTGTTCTAAAAACAAGTCAAACTTGATTCTCACCACTTCGTATGTCATATTTTTCCTCTGCTCCACCTCGAACAAAACCTGATTCTCTGATACTACTGTTGGGAATTAATGTAGATTCCCTGATTACGCCCGCAGGACTATTGTTCAAGGAATTTAATTGAGACAAGAAAAATAAAAGACGAAGACGAATTTAACGGACTATCAAAGCTTTCCACTGTATGATTAAAGTCGCTACAACCATACAGAATTTTCACTCGCCAAAACTCATCCCCTAAGTATTACAAGAAAAATATAACAAGCTTTATTGCATCTACCAATTTCTACCATTTGCTTAACCCGCGAATAATTAAAGAAATCCCAAGACGCCAAGCTACTATTTTTCTTCACAAGACTCTCTGACCCGACCCAAGTAACACTGAAAAAATCACCCCGAGTTTTACTACACCTAATTTTCTACCCTTCGAACAAACCACGAAGAGTTACAAGAAAACTCTTCAAGGTGCTAGACTCACTAATTTTTCCCTCAACTCGCTTGTACCACTTGTGTATAAAAGAAGAAGAAAATATCTCTTTTTATAGGCTTCGTTTCCTTGGAAGACAAGACAATCCTTTTATGATTTGGATTCCTTTTCCTCCTAGGATTCTTCTTCTTTCCATTTCTTTTTCATTTTCAACTTTAGATTATTTTTGGCAACAAACCCAACAAACTGTTGGGGTGTGTGTATATATATTCATTCTCTTCAATCCTTTTTAACGGATAAGTTTCTCTATTTGTTTTATTTATGTATTATTATTTTTTGTTGATGATAAGTTGCGCTTATAATTGTCTTTATTTAAGCTTTAATATCTCAATAGTGAGAATGATTGTGCTTGCAAAAAAAAAAAAAGAGTGAGATTGACTAATTTTCTCATATTCGTCTGGCCCAATGCTTCCATGCGCCATTTCTAAAATAAATTTGTGCTTAGTGCTGATTGATTGTGGTTTTTGCTCTCATGTTTCCTACAGGGGGAATAAAAGTAGTCTACACGATAGCTACTCATAATATATTTAGAAGTTGGAACCATCTGATGACTAGATAATATACTCTTATTCATTGCAGATGCAGTTCGAAATGATTTGCTTACAAAACATAAATTTTCAAGTTTCAATAAATGAAGTGGTTCTTGAATAATTTAGAAAATAACATTTATGATATTCGATATAGCTGTCTTGATGAAATTATTCAATTTTTATGTGTACCTATTCTTATTAGTATTTTTTATTTTTTTACATAACAAGAACAAAAATGTCATTTGTATCTTGATTTTGCCACCAAATAGGGCTGGTGAAATCAACCAGAAGTTTTTTTTTTTTTAAAGGAAATTCAACTGATTTTGATTCCCATAATAATTACTACTAATTGATAAATATTTAACGTTGTACTTTTTCACAATTATCTATGCTTTTGATTTTTTTATTTTTTTATTTTTGACCAATTTGCTTTGGGGTTTCACGGAAAAAGTTATTGCGGGCAAGATTTAAAATAAAGCAAAATTTGGGGTATTGGCCCGCAACTTGGAAAAATTACTTCCTCACTTTTGCATAGCCATGCATGCATATGCCGGCATGCAATGTTAGAGTTACTGTCTTCGTCTTGATTATTTGGTTCCATTTGTTTTTTCACAATAATTAACAAATGCATTGAAACGACAAATTTTGTGATCTTTATTCATAATTTCTCCTTATTTAATGAGTTAAATTTAAAATTGATAGCTATAATTAAAGCATTAAATAGGGATATATATTTATAAAGAAATGCAATTTAGACTCTTGAATGTCGAAATGAAATTATATATTTGAGATATTAGAAAAAGAAAAATAAGACCAAATAATTAAGATGAATGTAGTATTTTGTTTGAGTCAACGTGGCCACAAAGATAACAGACTGGTAACTGGTAAGACATATTCTTTAACTAAGGGTTCGGGCTATAAGCCGTTTGTAAGCATTAAAAAGCAAAAAAGAAACTCATAAGTCAATGGCACAATTAACTTAGTAATGACCGCATAATAAATAAATAATTGCAGTATATTGGTTACCCCCTTAATTGGAGTAGCCATTGCTTATCGAAGAGTCAACAAACAATTAGTAATTAATTGCAGAGTTTTCGTGTGGGAATAGAAGTTTGAAAGTCGATGAACTTACCATCAGTTTTAAGGCACTGAACTTGTGATCACATAGTTAATACCGCCAAGCTGCCCGAGAACACGTGATAGGTGGTATGATCAATAAGCCACTCAGCAAGACAAGTACCGCAAATGTTGGCAATATAGACCTCGTGAATGTGGATGTTATTTGAATTCTCCGTGTCTTTGTCTAAAAAAATTTCTAGTACTTACGAATACTCGATACATATGAATGATATAAAATGACACGTGCAGAATAACAAAAAGTCATGTGAATCTTAATTTCAAAATTTATTATCATGTAAATGTGTTACTTTTATGTGCCCTTACATGGCATGAATTTAATGTTATTATTATTCCATTTAAAAGTTTGACAAAATAAACCCTAATATTTTAATGATTGAATAAAATAATTGTATTTGTATAAAGGTGCAAATGAATGTAAAAGTTGAAGATTTTTTCAACTTTAAATGTTGAGGATGAAAGTATAAATGAATGCTAAAATTGAGGACCTTTGCTGCAATTTTCCCTAATCTAAGCCACCCAAAGGTTATCATGTACTCGTTGCAATGGCCAAATGGGTAGCCCGAACATTTCAGCTGATCATCTTTGGAATTCAACCACGCATTTTGGTTTATTAATTGAAGAGCCTAGCTTAGCTCGCAACTCCAAATTGTTTTACTTCTGAGTTCCAAGCTTGTGGTTACTGGTGGAGCCACGCATTATTAGATGGGTGAGTTGTATAGTACACACGGCTAAATCGTCTATATATAAATTTTTTTTACAAGGTTAAGAAAAAATTATTTTCTAATTTTTGGGCCACCATGGCCCCCATCCTTCCGCCAGTGCTTGCAGCTCAACTCATATGTTGCAAATTGCGGTTTCATTTTTTCTATATATTTCTTTTAATCTATGGCAAGCGTGTCAATAAACCTTGATTTTTTAATTTTTCATTTCTTTATTTTTTTGGAGGGGCAGGGTTGTTCATGCTTGCAACTTGCCGAGCCAGCTAAGTCTTTTTGCCAACGAAGGAATCTATGTATAAGAAAATGAGTAGTGATTCCAATATCTTTTTCCCTCTTAAAAAGATACTGGAATCTGTCATATATATATTTTTATTTTTTTAGTTTTTAAAATTTTTAATTTAAATAGTAATTGTAACACCACTAACTTTTCAGCTTTATCCAACTCACTTTTCACTTTTATCCAATAATTTTAGATATTTTATTTACTTTGTTTTTTCTCATATTTTTTATTTTTCGTGTGAGTTTTAATATTCCCTCACATTATTCATTCTTACCCGCCCACTTTTCACCTTTATCCCACAATTATAGATATTTTATTTACTTTGTTTTTTCTCATATTTTCTATTTAATAATATTTTTTATTTTCCATGTGAATTTTAATATTCCCTCACGTTATTCCTTCTTTCCTTCTCACGTATTTCTGCTGCCCACAACCAAATTTAACTGCGTCGTTCTGCTGCTTACAAGCAGCTTTAAATGCATTGTGTGTTTGAATTTTTAACTTCCAAAACATTTCATTTCTTGATTCATGTGTTTTCATTTATATATATGTCAGCATAAGTTATAAACCCCCTATTATTCCACTTTCAATGCAATACAATTATATTATTATTTTTTTATTTTTAAAATTTTTTAATTTAGGTAGTAGTGGTAACTACCTACTACTCTCATTTACCCAACGGTTTTAATAAATAATAATTATAGTGACAATATAATTACTCTATTAAATATTAATAATGATATATCTTTCATGAACACGACAATTAATTGATATATGACATTTATAGCAACAAGAGATATATAGCAATACCACTTAGCAGCATAATTCAAATTGCCCAATAGGAATAATATGTTGAAATAACTTAAAAAAAATACAATAACAATATAGGTTAAACCACCAAATTTTGTATATTACCTTTTTTGTTTTCTTTTTGAGAACCACCAAGTTCCCTTAAAAGTTTCAAGCTTTTGATCAAGATGAGATCAAGAAATAATTATGGAATAATATATGGTTGAGTCGTTTCTTTTCCTAAATTTTTCTTGGCCGAAATTTCTCTAATGTTGCAAAATAATACAATTTTTTTACACATTATTTTTATTTTATTTTATTTTTGTAAGAAGTGTGTAACTCACGATAACCGTATAAATAAGGATCGATATAATATCTTTTGAATCAGCTGGAGTCTTACACTTTGCATCGTTGGGCATGATCTATACTTTTGAGTTCACGGTATGCTTAAATTAACACTGGAGAATCACTGTTATTGCTCTGACATTGTGGCTAAGTGGGCTGGGGGGAAATAGTAGGAATTTTTTCTTTTATACGAAAAAAGATATTTTTCTATATAATAAATAATGGCTAATTCACTTTGTAAAAGTAGAATTATAACACGATTAATATAAAGATTTAGCGAATTCAGTATAAAGTCTACAAGAAATAACACAATAAAAATATGATTCACTTGAAATACACAACTTTACTATATAGTGCAAACATACTTAATCAATTAAAATTATTATATGACGACAATTAAGTTATCTCTGATTATTAGAATAATTTACTTTCCTATTATTATTTCTTTAATTACCCATTCTTTTTCATACATCACGGAAAATAGACTAGTTTTCCAGAATGATTCACTACTCAAATCAAAGTGCACGGAAATAACGAGAAATTAATACCCCATTTTCTGCCTCAAAATCGTACGCAGAGTTTTCGTGTGCAACAGACACAGCACCTATTCGAAATGAGGTGCACAACGTGTCAAAACATCATGCTTCCGGTCCAATGACCTAAGACACCCCCCGATTTTACAAAGAGCGCGAAAAATGACAATGGCTAGAAAGTCTTTTCAAGTCCACCTCCCCGATTTGTACAAAACTCAACCACTTCCCGCACTTGTCCCTTCATAAGAAGGGGACTCTTCCGGAGATAATCCGTTTATTCTGAATTATTAATAGGAAAGCACTACGCTGCCGAAATGGCTTCAATCTCTACTCTCAATCGATTTCCAGTTAAAACTGTCGGTGTATTTGCTCAGAATCCGAAATTCACATCGACATCGTCTCTCGCTCCGGTAAATGTAATCAGTTTCTCGGCTAAGAGCATCTCACAGAGCTCCAATTTAATCAGAGAATTTACAACGTCAAAGAAGTACTTTGCGGTCCGTGCAGTGAGCGACGACGAGTGGGGGCCCGAAAAGGAGTCTGATGCATCCGGAGTTGCAGTGGCAGAGGAGCCACCAGAGGAGCCCACTGAAATTAACTTATTGAAGAAACAATTGGTTGACTCTTTCTATGGAACAAACAGGGGATTGACTGCCAGTAGTGAGACGAGGGCGCAGATTGTTGAACTAATCACGCAGCTTGAGGCGAAAAACCCGACTCCGGCACCCACGGAGGCCCTGACCTTGCTCGACGGGAAATGGATTCTAGCGTAAGCTCCATTCTACCCTTTCATCTAATTGCAATTTGAAGTTAACCTTTTCTGAATTTTTTTTTTAAATTATATTTCTATCATGCGCCTCTTTTGTTCATATTGATATTTGTTTGAATTTTTTGAGCAAGACTTTTCAATTGTATCGCGAACCACGTGGGGGGATTTTTGTTAACTTTTCCTCTCCCGTGTCCTCTTTATTACGAATCAGTTTGCGTAAATTACTTGGAGACTCTGGAGATACTAACCATTGAAGCACTGTAGCAGTAAGCAACAATAAGGATAATTGCTGCTCTATCCAACATTTCACTTCAATTTCTGTGATGATGGGGCCACCTGGTCGCATATTGCCTCGTTTTTAATTCTATATTACTTCTTTGAGGAGCATTAAGGTCCTATGTAGAAAAACAAAAAATAGAACCACTATTGATACTATTTGTGTTTACACATTTTGACGACGAAAGACCTGTATTGACTCGATGCTAGCAATTGGAGGTTGGGAGAAGGGAAATTAGGTATCATCATAAGCTTTACATGTTGCAGTAAATAGATCTTTAGTAATGGCTTCACGGGTCAGTTTCTGACTGTGATTTGTTAACAATGATACTCTAGACGAGCTCGATTCAGCTGTTAAGAAAGGGTTAGCAATCCATCATTGTTGGTCGCTGAAATGTAGATGCTGAACGTGAGATATGAAGTGGAAAACACAAAAAAGCTATCATGTTTTATGGAATTTCCTTGCATCATTTGAGTCTTTTCTTTATTGGTTTGCTGTAAGCCATTTGCATATACATGGTGTTGTACTTCTTGAAACCAAACATTGCCTTTGGTCTGGAAAGTAACGTCCTCGCTTTTTACTTCAAGTTTTATGTGTCACATTTAATCATTTTTTAGTAACGGTGATTCTTGATAATGCCTTATTTACTTTGTTGGAGTGATAGCAAGGACGTATATTTATTGTGGGCTTGTGGCTTACCACATGATATATAGATTGTTTTTATCAGGGTTGTAATGATCCTGCTTTCTCTACTGTCTTGAAGCCTGACCGTTCATTGCTGAGATTAGAGTTGCAGTGATTGACGAACAGTATTTATGATGCCTGCAGGTATACGTCTTTTGCGGGTTTGTTTCCTCTATTGTCAAGGGGAACACTGCCGTTAGTGACCCTTGAAGAGATATCACAGACCATTAATTCAGAAAATTTCACCGTCCAGAATTCTGTTGTCTTTGCTGGACCCTTGGCAACCACTTCAATAAGCACCAATGCCAAATTTGAAGTTCGAAGTCCTCAGCGTGTGCAGGTACTTCACGTTCATGGTTCTATATTTTGTAGTAATAAATCATATATGGGTAAAAGCTCATTTAAGTGTCAATGTATCATCAGAGATAACTTGTGTAATGTACAGTAAACTGATTTCTCAAGGAAAATACTGCCTCCATGTGTTTAACCTGTTTGATCATTATCTCAATCCAAAAACCTTTTAATGCTTGTGCTTCTTAGAAAGTGAGCTATAACATGGGAATTCTGAATTGCAGATAAAGTTTGAAGAAGGAATTATTGGCACTCCTCAGCTGACCGATTCCATTGAATTACCAGAAAATGTGGAATTTCTGGGACAAAAGATTGATCTCACACCCTTTAAAGGTTTTTTCAGTTCCGTCCAAGGCACGGCTTCCTCCGTCGCAAAAACCATTTCTAGCCAGCCACCACTGAAGTTTCCCATCTCCAGCAGCAGGGCAGAATCATGGCTTCTAACGACATACCTGGATGGTGATCTTCGGATCTCCAGAGGGGATGGTGGCAGTATATTTGTCCTTATCAAGGAAGGCAGCACCCTTTTGACTCCATAGGCGTATTACTGATTTTCCGGCTGGTTTTGTAGAATAATAATTCGTGTGGATTGATATTAGTGCTGTAAAACTTGTAAAAGAATTAATAAGTGAACGGGAACTTCAAAGATTTGTCTTGTAACGAGTAATCATTCACTTGTAGCATTGCATGTAAAGTTTCCTTCACCATTTTGGCAGTAAAAAGGGAAAAATCCAGAAGAAGATGCGAAAATTGACTAATGACATATTAAGATGAGCTAGAATTTCTTTGGGCCTAAATTTCTTTGGGCCCGATTGTTTAGGCTTAGAACGCCACAGATAGAAAGGGAATCAAATAATTGATAATTGGAATATACTTCCCATTCCAATTTTCAATAAAATCCACCAGCCACTGTTTATACCAACTAACATGGACAAAAGAAATTATGTTAAAAATAAAAATAAAAAATAACAAGGACAAAGGAAATAATTAGTGTTGTTTGATTCTAATTATTCACATTGAACTATAATAAGAAATTATAATGAGATAAAATGAGTTGTGTAGATTTAATGAAAATTTGAAATTTGTAGTTATAAATGAACAGTTGTTAAATAACTAGTAGGTAAAATTATAATGTATATCAAAAAAGAGAATCAAACAAGCCACTTTAAAAAAGTTTTTTCGTTTATTTAAAAAAAAAAGTTGTTTGTCCATTTACCATTTAAAAGATTCAATTTTTACAAACTAATCTCTCTTTTTCATTTTAATCATAAGTTCAACTCCATCCAAAAACTATATGCTAGTAGTTTATATTATATAAAAGGAATAGTTCTAATCTAATTGTATAAAAAAATAGGTAGGAGGAGTAAAAAAAAGACATGTGACTCATGTGATAAGTTAAAAAATAAGATCCAATAATATGTAAACATTTTTAAAAATTTTTTAAGCTGAATTGGTTGCAATTAGGTGAAATGAAATGAAAGAACATCCTCACTCACCTAAACCCAACACTCAAGTCACCAAAATACCCTTCTAACACAACAACCCACTTCAGGCGGAGCCATCGAAGGACCACTTTACCCTTTCTCCCTCAACCACCACTCTAGTTAAAGGTAGTGAGAAACAGAGCAGCGAAAACAAAGGTTTTCCGCCCCTAAAGATCCGAGGGTTGGTCTCTCCGAAGTCCCAGTTTTGCCTCCGAAATCACCAAAAAATTCGAATGGCTGCTGCTTTGGTTGCCAACGGCGAAATATCCGCCGTCAAGTCCTCCGGCACCGGCCGTTACGCCTCCGTCTACAGTGAAGTACAGACTAGCCGTCTCGATCACCCGCTTCCCCTTCCATCTGTGCTCAAAAGTTCCTTCAAAGTCGTTGACGGTCCACCTAGTTCCGCCGCTGGCAATCCTGGTACGAATATTGGCATTTGTGTATACGAATACGCTCGCTTTAAGTGCTTAGGATTTGGGCAGCATTGTATGTGACTATTTGAATAGATGCTTGTGTTGTATGGATAGGAAGTTGATCTCTTGATGGAGTCGTCCTGTGATCTCGTAAATTGACGCAATTAGATTTTGTTAATGTGCATTGATCTGAGAAAGTACTGCGCGATCTCTGGAACTGTGCATGATTTTTTTTGCTTGAAGGTGAAATTGAATGCTTTAAGAAGGTAGCGGGATGAATAAAATTTCATATATAAATGTTTTATTTGGTTCTGTTTGTAGATCTGAATTGCAATGGTGTCTGTAATGGTATATTTGTTTTAAGTGTTTGGCTAATGGGAGATGGAGTAACCTACAATATCCAGTTTACTGACTGATGCTGTGACGCATGTCCCTAGTATCTAGTTTTGAAAATTATACTAAAAATTTAAAAATTCTATGTTTGTATATCGTCTAAAAATTGCATAGTTCCAGCACCTGTTTCATTCACTAGCATCTCAATGAATGCTTGATGCTGAAATTTGTGGGTTGAATGCAGATGAGATTGCCAAATTGTTTCCGTCCCTCTTTGGGCAGCCATCTGTAACGTTGGTACCAGGTGCCTTAGATGAGACTCAATCTGTTCAGGGATTGAAGATTGGAGTGGTTTTGTCCGGAGGTCAAGCTCCAGGAGGACACAATGTCATTTCTGGAATTTTCGGTTAGAATCTGAGTTTTCGCCATTTTTCCTGTGGTGAAATATTATTCTGAATTCAATGGATTTAAGTGTTTTATATGAACTGCAGATTACTTGCAGGATCGCTGCAAAGGTAGCACATTGTATGGGTTCAGGGGTGGACCTGCTGGGATCATGAAATGCAAATATGTGGTTTTGACCCCTGAATATATTTATCCTTACAGAAATCAGGTAACTGTCTGTTTTTGAAGTAAGGTAACTTTCTTTGTTATTCTTATTATTGTGCTGATTCACCTTCTACTAAAAAGTTGTGCCTTATTTCGAATCCTGTGTTTGATCAAATGCCTTTAATTATGTTTCTGTGCGATATTCAGAACATATTCTTAGAACTTTGACTTGGGTATCTAATTTAGATGCAAAGGCATTACTAGAAAGCCTTTTATTGTTTACAAAGCATCCAATTCTTCTTTGCTTTTGTCTCTAACAACAACACCAACCCCTCCCCCCCCAACACAAAAAAAAAAAAAAAAGTTATGGTCAGCTGTGATTTGCATGCATTGTCTTCTTGTGGAATTATTTAGAATTTTGTCATGCAGATAAAATTAGCAATACATATACTGCCGATTGATAATTTGGTCAAAACCACTTGCATTTATCTGAACTACAATATTTCTATCAGGGTGGTTTTGATATGATTGCCAGTGGAAGAGACAAAATTGAGACTCCAGAGCA
>CAVNYN010282133.1:0-28783 GCA_963692815.1 Nyctanthes arbor-tristis
TGGTGGTTGTTGCAACTTGTTGGTGTTGTAGACTAGCTGACCACGTGAGAAAACATTGTTCAGGTGAAGCAGGTTCGGCTACTGTTCAGATTTGGACAATCCTACTCTCTTGGTGTGAGGGCGGTGGAGATGTGCTATAAAGTATGTGGGTACATCCCCATGGCGTGTCGCTAGGTGCCATGGTAAAAGATGTGTGTGACTTCTAGCGATTGTATTTACACAAGGCATTGGTTGGCGGTGATGCAAGGTGTGTGTTTGTAGTAATGTCGATGGCTGATGAGCTCTCTAGAAAGCCAACGAGAGAGTTGCACCACAAATTTCAGCAGGTTTATTTCGACATTGAGTCGATGAAATGCTTGGAATTGTTGTTAATTCTAAGTGATTATATATACTCATGTGGTGGAGTATGAGACTGTCAAAGTGTCAAAGACTTGCCTGGTAATTTCTCAAGTATTGTGTACAAGACTGGAGAAGATGAAGATTTTAGTTTATTTTGACAAGGTGGAGATTGTTGGATTTGTTGTAAAAAATAATCTAAAGTTGAAAAGGAAAAGGAAAGGGAAAGAAGAAGAATCCTAGGAGGAAAAGGAATCCAAATCATAGAAGGATTGCCTTGTCTTCCAAGGAAACGAAGCTTATAAATAGAGATGTTTTCTTCTTCTTTTATACACAAGTGGTACAAGTGAGTTGAGAGAAAAATTGGTGAGTCTAGCACCTTGAAGAGTTTTCTTGTAACTTTTCGTGGTTTGTTCGAAGGGTAGAAAATTAGGTGTTGTAAAACTCTGGGTGATTTTCTCAGTGTCACTTGGGTTGGATAAGAGAGTCTTGGGAAGAAAAATAGTAGCTTAGCGTCTTGGGATTTCTTGTGTTGTTTGCTGGTTGGGCAAATGGTAGAAATTGGTAGATGCGGTAAAGCTTGTTATATTTTTCTTATTGTACTTGGGTATGAGTTTTGGCTAGTGAAAATTCTGTATGGTTGTAGCGACTTTAATCATATAGTGGAAAGTTTTGACAGTTCGTTAAATTCGTCTTCGTCTTTTATTTTTCTTGTCTCAATTAAATTCCTTGATCAACGGTCCTGCGGGCGTAATCGGAGAATTTACATTACTTCCCAACAAAAATAGCACCAAACTTGGTTTATGCTACGGCCGAAGCTATGGGAGATCCGAATGTGGCCAACAACATCACTTGGGTTTTGCCAGTAGACCCAGATTTCATGCATTTTTTACGGGTTCATCTTTGCGATATCGTGAGCAAATCTATGAGCAGTATGGTGTTCAATCTATATATAAATAATGATACCGCTTCTGGGAGTCTAGACTTATCAGCCCAAGTTGGTCATCTGGCTGTCCCTTACTACAAAGATTTTGTCACCAACATGGCTGTTGATTCAGACACACTGTCTGTTAGTGCTGGTCCGGATTCGACTTCTGAAGTTATTGATGCTATTATGAACGGTCTGGAAATCATGAAGATGAGCAATGACGATAGAAGCTTTGTTGGACATTCGGCTGTTGAAACTCTTCGTGTGCATCCTCCGAAGAAGAATAAGATAGGTATTATAGCTGACTCTGTGGGTGGAGCAGTGGTAGCATTGGTGTTTATTGGGTTGTGCTGCTGCTGTTTGGTGGCCAAAAGAAACGCATGGCTTCCTCAAAAGAGTGGTACGGCAAGCTGCATTTCATTAGCTTCATCCAATCATGGTCGATTCTTCACTTTCCAAGAAATAAAGGATGCGACAAATAAATTTGATGAAAGCTTGCTTCTTGGTGTTGGTGGCTTTGGTAGGGTGTATAAAGGAACTCTAGAAGACGGGACTCGGATAGCTGTCAAAAGAGGGAATCCTAAATCAGGGCAGGGACTGGGAGAATTTCACACAGAAATTGAAATTTTGTCCACCGTCACCTCTTGTCTCTCACTGGCTATTGTCATGAAAGATCAGAAATGATTCTGGTCTATGAATACATGGCCAATGGGCCTCTCAGAAGCCACCTATATGGAGCTGATCTCCCAGCTCTCTCTTGGAAACAGCGACTTGAGATATGTATAGGTGCTGCTAAGGGACTTCACTATCTCCACACTGGGGCTGCTCCGAGTATTATTCACCGAGACGTGAAAACTATCAACATACTCTTGGATGAGAACTTTGCGGCAAAAGTAGCTGATTTTGGTCTATCTAAAACTGTACCGGCACCTAATCAAACCCATGTGAGTACTGCTGTTAAAGGTAGCTTTGGCTACCTTGATCCTGAATACTTCATGAGGCAGCAGCTTACTCAAAAATCAGATGTCTATTCATCTGCACAAGACCGGCTTTCGATCCCATTCTTCCTGATGAACAAGTTAATATTACTGAGTGGGCGATGCCTTGGCAAAAGAAGGGCATGCTGGATCACATTATGGACAAGAATCTTGTAGGAAAGGTGAATCCAGCTTCTCTGAAGAAATTCGGAGAGACAGCAGAGAAGTGTCTTGCAGAGGATGGGGCTGATAGGCCCTCCATGGGTGATGTTTTGTGGAATCTTGAACACGCTCTTCAGCTTGAGGAAACCTCATCTGCTCTCGTGAAGCCCGATGATAACGTACAAACCATGTCCCTCGTATTCCGTCGAGTCCGCTCCAGCCTGATGATACTGAAGAAGATGCTTTGATAGTGCAGTTTTCTCCCAGCTGGTAAATCCACGTGGAAGGGTGAAACAAATAGTATTATCTGATTTTCTGCCGTTCAATGCTCCCAAAAGAAATGGCTTTCTGGCACAGAAGAAGAACTATAGTAAATCTCTCCAGCGCTGAAGGTGATGCTATTCTTCGCATTTTACCTGAATGTTTGTAAATAATATGACAACACCCTGCACAGCGCAGATGAATCGTGGAGCTAATGAATTGGTCAGAAATCATGTCTTGAGATACCACGTCTAGTACCTCAGTTCACCGCTAGTTCGAGGCCACTGAAGCGGGGAGAGAGAGGATCTCTCTCTCTCTCTCTCTCCCTCCCTCCCCCTCCCTCTCCCTCCCACCCTCCCTCCCACCCCCACTCCCCCCGCTATGCTGCTGTAATTAGTCTTCACCGTAAATATATGTCATCGGCAAAGGTCACCTCCCTGATCCTGTTGCTCTCGTCTTGATTAAATTTTTCATCATAATCAAAATCATTAAAAAAGAGAAAACCGAAAGGCTAGAAATCAAAATCGTCAGCAAAGGCTACAAAGAAACCGAAAATTACAATGTTAAGTACAAAACAGAGAATTTGAGAAAACATTACTTTTTAAAGAAAAAAAACCAAAGGGGCCTCAAACATACAGAGTCCAGTTCACAGTCAATAAAGTAACAAAAAATCCCCAGCTGCACGTCCAAACTTCCCCTGTTTAATAGATTACCTGCCTTAATTGCAAAAGTTAGAGATGACCCATTTCAGCAAGCCGAAACCTAATTCTAAAAATACCTCAAGATTGAAAAGCTTTGAGTAGAAATACTGCCCCTTGGAGTCCCTGTACTGTGTTGCTCGGAATACGTATTAAGAAGCCAGAGTCCAGAACCTGAATCTTTGAAGGGCATTTAAGTTTTGGCGTAGGTAACATAAACGACCAACGGGGGAAGCGGATAATGTGAAACAGGCAGCGATAAGGAGAAGAAGAGAGAAGAAGCATGGATACAGGTGGAGTGCCAAATCATGCTCCACTTTTTGATTTCTTGCCGGCAGCGGCGTTGGTGGAGTAAAGTTATGCTACTTTTCATGTCCCACTTATATAGAAATGGTAACAGAACGGGTTTAGAGCTGGTATGCAATCCCCCATCCCTTCAAGGAAATCCCTGCCGCGTACTCGCCTTGTACCCGATTGAATCAGGTACGGGTGGGTGTAATGACCCAAAAAATTCACTTGCTTATATTATGACTTTGTATTGTTAAATAGAATGATTAAGCGACGAAAAGAAAAAAATAAATGTGAAATTGTTAATATGTATAACAGACAACTTTAGTCATTTACCTTAGAATATTTTTAAATTTGCTTATACTTAATGATTTTAAAGTTTTTAAAATGCTAGTATACGGTACTCTACATGTGCTTCGTATTGACACAAAGAACTTTTCATTTAAACATCATTAAGCCTTTCAAAATTAAATCGAGTGACGAGTCGATAAAAAGACAAAAGAAAAAAAAATAATAATAATAGTCAATACATGACTGCCAAGTGGCAACCATGTAATAGAACAATATATAACATGTGAGGAAAAAATCAAAGAAATTTGGATGGCTTTTATTGGTCTATGTGGCATGAAATGAGTGCTTGCCACTTGTCAAGAAATTATTTGAGGTATAAATCTATAAATAGTCAAAGTTCTTCCATTGTTCCCTCCACCAACCGTCCCTACTCTCTCTCTCTCTCTCTCTCTCTCTTCTATAATTGAATCGTTGGTCTTTTCTTGTTTACCCATAGCAATTTTGGTCCCCCAATTATCAAATACAATCTTTACGCACAGGAGAATTCTACATCCATGCACTAAAACAATAGAAATGGTGAACCATCCACTTATAAAGGAATTAAGACATAATTCTAAATAAATAATATATCCTCTTTGTACACATTTAAATTTAAGAAGACGAGGGAAAATTCGAAGGCATGATGTGCTAACAAGGAGGAAACAAGGAAAGAAGAAGTTAATATCGCAAAGTAATCCCGATTTGGGATTTAATGTGAGTGATCTTTGCACTCTTTCCATGTGTTCGTTGAATATGCTTGTTTGAAATACTTGAAAAAAATCCATGTATTACACGTTTTTGTGCTTCATGATGATGCTACGTGCAATATTTTTGTTTAGCATAGTAAGTAAAAGCGCAAGTACTTTTAAAAGAAAAGGAATTTCATCTAAATCTTGCCCATCAGTTTCATAACAGAATTATGTTTGGTAAGTGCTAAGGTATTTTTTCAAGGTTGTAGGAAACTACCAAGGTAGTCTATGATCAAACCTTCAGAATTATTTATGGTTTCGTGAGGCACCTAAGTGACCTATGATCAAACCTCATGTTATGTTATAACCGAACCAGTTATATTGAACACTCAGGGTAAAACAGGTCTAAGATATAATTCGGCCCCAAACCCACGTTTTTAAAAGAAAAACTAGCATGTGTAAAGGTTTCTCACTGAATATTCTATATTCATTGTTTTCTATGTTTTCAAATTTTAGGTGCTTAGAATCTATAGGAATTGAGCTCTCGCGAAGCCTCGGGCACGGGTGTCTATATACCGATGTTATCGAGTCAAGACCTATAGAAATCACCGGCTTCATTACTACTAACCGTTAACTTTGGAATGATGAATATTATAGACAATTAAACTCTGTAACATGGATTCATTACAGACTTCATGAACATTAAAATAATAATAGCTACACATAAACCTTTGACAAGGAGAAACAAAGAAGTAGCTCATGACAAGGGCATTACAAGTGGTATCAGAGAGATAACTCATGGCCAGGTCATTATAGTGGGTATGAAAAAATTACCCTTTACCTGCCCCGTTAAGGAAAAAATCCTTTAAAAAAAAAGGGCGTAGCGCGATAGTGGAGACTTTGTGATTAGGTGGACTAGTGAAGACTTAAAGTTGAAGGGTTTGAGTTAGACAGAGACAAAGACGAGAGGAGAAGAGTTGATTTAGGAATAGAGTTTGGTTTGTCTTTGAATTCGTTTTTTTTTATTTTTAAAAAAACTCAAATTTTGAATGACAAGGTTAGTTTAAAATTCAACGAAAAAAGGTACTAGTTGGGATGGTTAAGGTTTATTGTTTTTATCTTGGGTATTTGGAATCAAACTCTCACCAACTCACTATTTAGGTTTAAATCTTTTTTTCCCAAAAAAAAAATAAATAAATCAGATATCAGGTCAGGGGGGCCATACCCGACCCAATAAGACTTCGAGGCGAAATCCTTCACCCCATACCCGCCACAATACTTAATGGGGCAGGTAATATCCGCCTCGTTAGGGGCGGGTACTAGTGGGTTTTGGGTAATACCCGTCCCATTGTCATTCTTACACTTAGAAAGCTGTGACGATGTTGTCTAATTCTCTTCCAAGCTAGTGGATCGGTGATTGTACACAGTGAATCTAAAGAAATGGTTGGTTTACTGGTGACTTTGACCGGAGAGATATATATCTCCAGTGAAGACTAATCACAGCAAGGTTAGAACAAAAAAGAGAGAAAGTAAAAGATGATAGAGGCTCCTAGGTCAACAAAATCGGACTGCTTCCTTACTATCAATAACTACTATGGTACCCATGCGATGCGCGGAAAACTAATTCTAATAAAAATGAAATTAAACTTAATAGAGACAAAATTAGTGCATATTTATTTCCATTTTCAAAGACTAAGTTGAAGCCATTTTAGATTGAGCTGTAGCATAAATGCATTTATACATTGCACGCTTAGACGAATTTATATTGTAATTTACCATGATCAAGTTTCACACATATAATCAAGAAAGTTAGCTACAAGAATTACCAACTCATATCAACCGCTCATGGTTTAAAAATAATGAAAAATTGCCCACATCATGAGTTCATGACATTATACAAATAGCACTTAGAATAAAAGTAAATAAATAAATAAAATTGAAACATGAAGACAGAAGCTAAGCGGTGTCAACACCTCATTATTTGCAATATGTAGAGCAAGTCCTCTTAACTTGTGACTTTTTAAAGCTCTTTTTACCGAAGTAGCAGTAGTTGGTCTCTTGGTTGCCTCACGAGCAATGTCAGCTTGTCCTTTAGCATCCACACCATCAATAAGATCTATGAACTCCTTCGCAAATTTAACTCCTCATTTAATAGCATCCTTCATATTTGCCTTCTTTGAAGATAAATTCATAATGTCATTCAAGTCCAACCCCATCCTATATCCATGTTGTTGCTCATTGTTTTTTTTTTTTTTTTTTTTTGAGGAAATAAGTTTAATTATCATTGTCAAAGGAAGAAATATCCTTCGTAATTACATAAGAGAGCCAAGATAGAACAAAATTCAAAATACAAGGACTTTGGAAGTCTAAAGATCGACTAGCAAGGTTATCAGCCGCTTCATTGGCTTGTCAACTAGCATATTGAAGCCTAAAATTAACCATTCCATCCATTAACCTTTTGCAACGTAAATAATAATGCCAAACCCTAAACTATCCACTTCCTTGCTCATAGCCTCGACCACTAACTTGGAATCCGTCTTAATCCCATGCCCTCTGCCTCTCTTGGTTGGAAGCTAGCCTCCATGTGAAACATACCGCACCACTTCATTTCCCCCTTCTCGTCATGTAAGATGAAGCCATACCCCATTCTGCCATTCACTTCAAAAATAGCCGCATCTAAGTTACATTTCCACCAACCCGTCGACAGGGCATGCCATTTGCAGTCGACACCTATATTCATTGAGCTTCCTGTTATTCTTTGTTGTGTCTCCTTCCATTCATAAAGGTATTTGAGACCATGACTAACCACAATTCCAAGAAGTTTGTTAATCTCATTCCATAACAAGATGTTCCTATTTTTCCAAATAGCCCATGCAACTATACATATTCGCTCAACATATTCCACCGTCCCATTTGAGAGAGAATCGAAAAGTAGTCCTTGAATGAACTAGCGTAAGTGTGCATTACCTTACCCCAGCTTCTTCCCGGCATTTTTGAGCAAAAGGGCATTTTACCAAACAATGTATACTTGTTTCAATATCTTCCCCACAATGAACACATTCATCCTGTACTTGAATTCCTTTATGAAGTAACCTTTTTCGAGTGAGTAAACAATCCTGAGACGCCTACCACACAAAATGTTTGATCTTGGGCGGAATAGACAGGTTCTACAACTTCTCCCAAGGCCCAGCAAAGATATGAGTCTACCTCATACCTTGCCTTCACAGCTACTTGATATCTGGACTTCACCACGTATAGTCCCATCTTACTAAAGTGCCAAATTAGTTTATCCGGAATAAAGGATTGACTAATGGGAATCCTACTAATTTCCTCTACGTCGTGGCTAGAGAAAATAGCTCTAATGATTTCCATTTCTCATTCCTTGCTATCATGCTTAAAAAGATCATATACCCATATGTCACAATGATCCTCTCCTGCCATAGTTTCAATTTTAAAATCTTCTCCATCGACACCCCTTCTTAAGAACTTCTCTTGCCGACCATATGCTCCTCCATGTATAGCTTGGGTTATAGCCTATCCTCAACGACATGAAATCTCCATTAATTAGGATAGTAGCTCGCTTTAAGAATTTTACTAACTAGAGAGTTCTCGTCTGAAGTAAGCCTCCACCATTGCCCGGCTAACAAAGCCAAATTAAAAGCAGTTAAGTTTCTAAACCACTTGCCACAATATTCTTTCCTTTCACAAAGTTTGTCCCAACGCATTCAATTTAGACTTCTCTTATTTTCTAACATTTTACCCTACCAAAACTCGTTCATAATACATTGATGTTCCTCACAAAGCGAAGTCAGAAGGAGAAAAATAGACATCCAATTTGTTGGGAGAGTTTACGCAAACAGATTTGATTAGGATGAATCGACCGGCCTTTTTAAACATCTTTCCTTCCCAGTTCTGATTCTTCTTCCAAACTTTGTCCCTAAGGAAATTGAACACTACCTTCTTTTTGCGCCCCACCAAGCAGGATGGAAGACCAAAATACTTCCAAGTGTTGAGATTTGCTACAATTCAGATGGTAGATGAGATCCTTCCTTTCAATTCTATATTGATGTTAGGGTTGACAAAAATTCCTGACTTATCAAAGTTAATGGCTTGTCCTGACGCCCCTTCATATTGATTTAGAATATTCTTCATCACCTCAGCCTCTCTTCATTAGCACAAAAGAAAAAGAAACTATCGTCTGCAAATAGAAGATATGTAATACTTGGGGCAGTTATTGCAATACGGCATCCATAAGGTTCTCTATTCCCCCCCCCCCCCTTGTTGAATAAGGGCTGGTAAACCTTCAGTAAATAGAATGAAAAGAGAAGGAGACAAAGGATCCCCTTGCCTCAAGGCCCTCTGCGGCATGATAGGTCCAACTTCACTCCCATTCACCAAAACTAAATATTGCATAGTACTAACACATAACAAGATGGGTTGTGTCCATTATGAAGAAAACCCCAATTTAAGCATGATCATATCCAAAAATTGCCAACTGACGCGGTCATAAGCCTTGCTTATATCCACCTTCGATGCCACATCTCTTTTCCAGCCCTTCTTTTTTCTTTTCATGTAATGGAGAATTTCAAAAGCCACCAGAGAGTTATCAGTAATTGGCCTTCCTGGAACGAATCCAGATTGGAATTTAGCTATAATCCTTGGTAGTAACTTTTTCAACCTGTTCACCAATACCTTAGCAATGATTTAATACAAAATATTACATAGGGAAATTGGCCGGAATTTTTTTATGGAACTGGGTTTATCAACTTTAGGGATCAAAACAATATTGGTATTACTGAGAGAAGATGGAAAAGACTTTCTACTCATCCAGGAAGTGCAACTTTGAAGAATATGTTCACCAATAAGATTTCTGATAAAATGCAGCATTAATACCATCTAGACCCGGCTACATTTGGTTGATAGCACACTTGAATTCTTTTCTATCAAAAGGTGCAAGGAGGGTAACATTATCATCATCACTAACTCGCTTATCCACACAGTTGTGAATTCCTCTGATCTGCCAGTGTTCTCATCAAAGAGTTCCTTGAAATATTCATTTGTGATTCTCTGTATGCTGTCTTCATCTTCAAAAACTTTCCCAATGTCATCCTTAATCTTTTTAATCTGATTTCACTCCTCCTGTCGGATGCTTTCACAAGGAAAAATTTAGTATTGGCCTCTTCTCCTTGAAGCCAATGCACTTTGGCTCTTTGCTTCCAGTGGTCTTCTTCTTGTGTTGAAATATTATTCAAATCAATCTTCTAGTTACATAACAAATCTGCTGAGTTACTGTAGTGTCTGTGACCCAAACTAGCTCACCCATTTAACTCAGGCCTATTAACTAGAGTCCGGCCCATGAAGCACCATGTTGTGTCTCCGCCGTTGATCTTTTCAAGATTAATCGCAGCTGCTCTTTAGGGATATTTAAAGTGAGTCAGGGTTAGGCTTTGAGAGTAGATTTTGTGTGTATCTCCTTTTACGCTATTTTCATACACTCTCTATATTCTCTCTCTCTCTCTCTTTCTCTCTCTCTCTAGTTGGTTAGGATTTTCTCATCTTAAGGTGACGATTTACAATGCTGGTTAATCTCTGCCTGTGAGATTAACTGTCTATTTTTTTGTGAGTGAAGAGAACTATGGTGATGCTATTCTCTGTAATATAGTTTTAGGGTTTCGGTCTCTCTTCAACAGAGTGTGTACTGTGTATTCTAGTTCTTGTTGGTTGTTGCTACAGTGGACTTGGGGCTTAGTTAGCAAAGTCTCACCTGTAGAGTAGCCCAAATTTGTTTGGGTAAACTGACGGCTCTCATTTTAGAAGGGCAAACCATATCGTGGTGTTTTTATTTCTTTTCTTATTCTTTTACTTGTTATTTGATTCGTCTATTGTCTGTGATTCTTAGGAGGTTGTGTGATCCAAATTGAGGAGCAAACCCGCAAATTTTATAACAACTGGTATCAGAGCCTCAACTGTCCGGAGCGATTCGGTTTTTGAGGATTCGCGATTAATTATTTTTGGGGATTCTATGATTTACATCACAGTAAGGTAAGTGGTTTTTTGTACTTCTCTGGGTTGGGAGGGTACAGTACTGTGATTGGTGGTGAACCTATTAGGGATACTGCGGAAAGAGGTTTTTTGTTATGCTGTGTTCTTGTAATACTAATTGATTTTATATCTTGGTAACTAGTTAATTCGTTGGGGATCACCACAGTATTTGCCTGGTTTCTTGTTCTCTGATTACTGGCTATTTTCTTTTCCTGAATATTATTACTGTCATAGCATTCCTAGTTCATCAAAGGACCTTTGACCTGAGATCATACGAGTCTCACAAAAACCTGGGACTCAAGTGTAAGAAGTAGGCTATATTGCATTTATTCTGTATTGTTTGCTTAGTTTCGTGGTGGGAATGACTACCACTGCCTTTCATCTTGAGCCATGTAATAGGAAAAGGGACTTTCCCATTTGGCAACAAAAGATGAGATCATTCTTGTGCAACAAAAGGTTGCCAAGGCAATCGAAAATACCTATCATGTCGAGTTTACAACTGAAAAAATCAAGGACATGGATGATCTTGCATATACTTCTATGATTCTGCATTTATCTGATTCTATGATTAGGAAAGTTGGTAAACAAAAGAGTACTCATATGTTACGGCAAGTTCTAGAACAAAACTATCTTGAGAAATCTTTAAATAACAAGATGTTTCTGCATGAGTGGTTCTTTAGTTTTAAAATTGGTCCTACTAAAGAATTAAAGGAAAGTCTTGATGTTTTTAATAAGCTATTACAAGACATTAAAGATGCTGAAGATAAATAAATTGATGAGTATAAGGCAATTGTTCTTTTGAATGCCATCCCTGAGGCATATAAAAATGTTAAGTCAGCCATCAAGTATGGCATATCTGAAGTTGACTTAGATGTGGTCATAGGTGCCTTAAGGAGTAAGGAACTTGAACTAAAGAGTGAGAAAGAACAAAAGTCCATGGGGAAAGGGTACATGGTTAAAACCAAAACACAGAATAAAAATAATAATAAGTATAATAAGACTGAAAAGGGAAAGGACAACCAACAGTATAAAAAGAAAAACAAGAAAGGCAGTCCCAAGAATAAAGACAAAAGCAAAGGAAGGAAATGTTATGGTTGTGGGCAAATTGGTCACTACATAAAAGATTGCACTAAGATAAATGGTTAACTTGCACAGTTAAATAAATTTCATGATCAAGCTAATAATGTGAAATCTAATGCTGTGGATGTCTATGTGACTATAGATGATCATTTATCTGTTTCTGATGTAAAAACCTGCATTCTGTATCTAAGTGGTTACTTGATTCTCATTGCACAAATCAACTTATACCACACAAACACCTTTTCAAGAATTATTCTAAAGTTGCTGCTGGCACTGTTACTATGGCAAATGATATGGTTTCTGAAGTTGCTAGAATTAGTGATATTACTTTAGAATTTGATTCTGGTTTTGTGTATACCTTTAAAGATATTAGACATATTCCTGATTTAGGAAAGAGTTTAATTTCTGTTGTATGTATAGAAATTGATAGTTTTGAAGGTGAGTTTGGTGGTGGATGCATAAATGTAGTGAAAGATGGCCAGTTTGCCTTTAAAGCCCCTAGATTATAGAGGTTATATGCCTACACTGCTAATCCAGTGACAGATTACTCACAATAGTGAAAACTGCTCTAGAGACTGCCACTTTGTTGTGGCATAGGAGGCTAGCACAAATCAGTGTACATGGATTGAAAATTTTAGGCAAGAAAGGTCTTTTGGGGAACTTCAAGTTTCTGATATTCCATTATGTGAAACTTTTATTTTTCGTAAACAAAAAAGAAAGAAGGTGTCGGAAAGAGTGTAGAAGTCTAATCTAGGTGATAAGCGAAATCGCAAGTGCACAATACCGTTCAAGTAGTATAGGACTAGATGAGTCCCGAATGTCGATCCCACAGGGAAAGTTGTCACCTATTTCACTTGAGTCAATTTCACACCAATTGAATAAGGAAATTAAGAGTTTGTAAAAATTAAATGCTCTATCTATTTTAATCTAGGAAGTAACTCAAATTAATGGACTAGAAAATATATGAATGAAGGCGTTGAGACTCAAGAATCCACAATAAACAGGCGTTCCAATTATGCAATCCCATTCATGACAATTCATAATCACGTACTCACAACTAGTTTCACAAGTTTAATTGAAAACCTCTCTCGAACAAATTCAGATCTACCCAACCAAGTAAACTCACTATATCTCTATGTGAATTCCAACCTAGTTGAGTGTATTAATTAACAAGAAGCCATTTCTATGGTCACACAAATCATAAAAGTATATCTCTATCTTCTATGCAATTTATGTTTTCTTATTGAAGTGCTAAATTGATGACTTACCTCTTGGTCTCCTCACGAATTCACTAATGCAATTACAAGTTGATCAGGCTCATAAAAGGTAATTACATATCACAATAGAAAATAAGGACGCAATAACAATTTGAGTCATGAATGGGATTAACACAATCAAAACATGTCTATTGCATAAGCATTCGTAGGTTTTGAATACATGACCAGATTTTTGTAAAGAAAATACGAAGAATAACAAAGAAAACGTTTGCACCAAACGAAGAACTCCGTTCATCAATCTTCACGCAACCCCCGGCTTCAATCTCCAAGCCCTTTGCTCCAATTTCCTAGCCCTCAAGAATGATTTTCTATCATGAATCCCCTTTTATAGAAGGGTTTTCATTCTTTTATAGTTGGGGAGGCCTTCAAACCCTAGAATGTGTCAAAAAGGGCCCGAAAACGCGTAAACGGCTTCTCCCGATACGGGCCGTGAGTGGCTGCAGCATGCTTGCCATGGCCTAGCCGTGGCCAACAGGTTCCCAGTCAAGCCCGCGGGTGGCCGCGGGTATGCTTGCCGATGCCTACCCACGGCCTTCTTCCACGGCGTACACTTGGTCCCTACTTTGGCTTTTTCTTGCGGCAATGGTCATTTTCAGCTTTTTCTTCATTTAAGCACGTCCCCAAACTTTTTGAACTATTCATCAGGGTTCCCGCTCTCTTTAAACATGACACAAATGACCTCTTTCAAGTTCCCGAACGGTGACATTCAGCCTTCAAATTTGTTGACATTGATCTTTTCTCTTCCCACTCCCGAGCCTTCACATCTTGATGCATGTAAAGCTCAATTTGGTTTAAAAATAGTTTTTTTCACTTGTTTCACTCTAATTTGAGCTTTTCACCTATATGAACCATATTCACACAAATTAGGTAGAAATCTGCTCGATTTCATATAGAATTGCATAAGTTAAGAGAAGCATTTTTGCATATAAAATACACTTATCACTATTATAGACTATGCCCATGCTGATCTATGGGGGCCTTATAGTGTCCCTACACATGGGGGGAAATATATATTTTATGTCCATTATAGATTATTTTTTAAGGAAAGTTTGGGTGTATTTTCTTAAACGTAAGTCTGAAACTTTTGAAAAGTTTAAGGAATGGAAAATACTAATTGAAAATCAAACTGACAGGAAATTAAAGTGTTTAAGAACTGACAATGGTTTAGAAATTTGTAACAAAAACTTTGACTTTTTCTGTAAACAAAATGGGATCAAAAGACACAAAACAGTCCCTTACACCCCTCAGCAAAATGACATTGCTGAAAGGAAGAATAGGACTCTTTTAGAAAGATTCAGGCGTATGTTAAGCTCATCTGGGCTTCCCAAACCATAATAATTGTAAGTGAAAATGTTATATTTGATGAAACTGTTATGCCATGTTTGCTTGAGTCTGTGTCTAATACTGTTGAAGTGCCTTTATCTAAGATTACTGGAAATTATGATTTTTTGCTTAGTCCTTCTGTTGAGGTGGAAGGTACCCCTATTGAGGTGGAGGAAACTCCTACTGAGGTAGAGAGTACTCCTGCTGAAATGAAAGTCCCTCTATCTAATTCTAATTTGCCTGGCGAATTGATATTGAACACCTTGAATAACATGATATTGATAATTCACAAAATCTATCTGATTATATGCTTACTAGAGACAGGCCTAGGAGAAATCCTAAGCTTAATGTGAGATTGACTGATTATGACTATGTTGTTCTATCTTGTAATGTGTTTGAGGAATTATCTGAGTGTGAACCAAAAACCTATGATGAAGATATTAACAGTGTGCATGCTAAGTCTTGGATAAGTGCTATGAATGATGAAATTGATTCTTTACTAAAAAATAAGACTTGGCTGCTTGTTCCTAAACCTGAAAATAAATCTATTATAGATTGTAAATGGGTTTATAAGGTAAATGAGGGTGAAACTGCTGGTACTATTAAGTTTAAAGCCAAGCATGTTGCCAAAGGCTTTACACAAAAAGAGGGAGATCGGAAGAGCACACGTCAAATTTTCTCACCCTTGGTTAAGTATTGCACTATTAGATTATTGTTTTCACTTGTTGCTTACTTTAGTTGGGAATTAGAATAACTTAATGTGAAAATTGCTTTTTTACGTGGGAACCTTGAAGGGAAAATTTTCATGAATCAACCACCAGGATATGTTAGTAAAAATAATCTTGACATTGTGTGCCCGCTTGTTAAGTCCATGTATGGATTGAAACAGTCTCCTAGATAGTCAAATTAAAAATTTGACTCTTTCATGATGACTCTGAATTTTAAAATGAGTGAATATGATCACTGTCTTTATATCAAATTTGACCCTTTAAATAAAACTTCTGTGTTTCTCTTATTATGTTGATGATATGCTTATAATTGGTTCATCTAATAATGCTAGCAACAATTTGAAAAGGGCTTTGAACTCTAAGTTTGAAATGAAAGACTTGGGTAATGCCAAGAGAATTCTTGGCATGTCTATTTTCAAAGATAGGAAAAAATCAATTATGTTTCTTCATCAAAAGGCTTATATTGAGAAAGTGTTGAAGAGGTTTTCCATGTTAAATGCCAAAACTGTTATTGTTCCTTTAGCTAACCACTTTGTTTTAAGTAAAGAACAATGTCCCATGTCTAATGATGAGGTTGCTCGTATGAAATCTGTGCCTTACTCTAGTGCTATTGGATCAGTTATATATCTTATGGTGTGTATTAGGCCTGACATTGCCTTTGCTATTAGTTGTCTAAGTAGATATATGTCAAACTCAGGGCTTCAACACTGGGAAGCTTTGAAATGGCTTTTAAGATATCTAAAAGGAACTTCAAATGTGGGTTTGTTGTATGGTAAATATAGTGAAAGTACTGTCCTGAAAGGCTATGTGGATGAAAATTATGCTGCTTATAGGGATAAAAGGAAATCAGTGACTTCCTATATGTTTACACTATGCAATGGATGTGTCAATCGGAAATCCTAACTTCAGCACATAGTGGCTCTGTCTACCACTGAATCTAAATACATTGCTATCACCGAGGCTATGAAGGAAGCCCTGTTGTTGAAAGGGTTGCTATATGAGTAAAAGTATTTCCAGGAAAGAGTGGTTGAATATTCAGATAGCTTGTCAGCCATACAATAGTGCAAAAATCCTGTGTTCTCCGATCTGGACAAAGCATATTGATGTGAGGCTCCATTTTATTAGAGATCATGTGTCAAAAGGTGTGATATTATTGGAAAAGATCCCCCCACAGTTCAACCCTGCATATATAGGTACTAAAGTGCTCCCACTACCCAAGTTTAAGTCACGTTTAGCCATTTTAAACATTGACCAAGGGTAAATCTGTATCTGCTCCAAAAACCTTTTTTCCTTCTTCTTTTGTGTTTTTTCTTTACTTAGTGTAAATTCAAAACTGTTTTAATAAAAGGTTCCTTGTTTTCTTTTTTGCAGGTAATAGAGACTCAGTTGCCATCACTGAGCATTGCCTAATTACACTAGAGCTGCAACTGTAGTTTAGGATCAAGATGGAGATTTGTAGTGTCTGTGACCCAAAACTAGTTCAGCACATTTAACTCAGGCCCATTAGCTGGAGTCCGACCATGAAGCACCATGTTGTATCTCTATCATTGATCTTTTCAAGATTAATCGCAGCCGTTCTTTAGGGGTATTTAAAGTGAGTTAGGGTTAAGTTTTGAGAGCAGATTTTGTGTGTATCTCCTTCTACGTAGTTTTCATACACTTTGGTTAATCTCTACCTGTGAGATTAACCGTCCTATTTTTTTGTGAGTGAAGAGATCTGTAGTGAGGCTATTCTCTATTATATAGTTCTAGGGTTTCTGTCTCTGTTCAATAGAGTGTGTACTATGTATTCTGGTTCTCGTTGGTTGTGGTTCTAGTGGAGTTGGGGCTTAATTGGAAAAGTCTCACGAGTAGAGTGACCTAAACTTGTTTGGGTGAACTGCCGGCTCTCATTTTAGGAAGGCAAACCATATCGTGGTGTTTTTACTACTTTTCTTATTCCTTTACTTGTTTGATTCGTCTACTGTCTGTGATTCTTGAGAGGTTGTGTGATCCAAATTGAGGAGCAAACCCGTGAAATTTATAATAGTTACAATCAGTCATGCCTCGGAGTAATTCAATCTCGCCATTATCCTTCTCCTTCCCCATTTTGTTAAGTTACTCAAGCAAATATCTATTCTCTATTGCAATTTCAAAGCTGCTGCCCTTTCTAGAGATTCTTGAACAACATGTTGGAACTCAGCTTCTTTTAAGCAGAAAAAGTGGGGAATGATCCGGCACGGGTGCAACAAGGTTATACTACTGTGCCCCTTCAAAAATCTGTAGCCAAGTCGATGAAACTAGAGCCCTGTTGAGTTTCTCTTGCACCCAGTGTAATGTACCTCTTCCCTTCTCCCATGTAAATTGATGCCCAATCAGAGGTAAATCCATAAAAGCACAATCACTAACCGCGCTACGAAATCCTTTAATCAAATAATTAGGGTGTTCTCTCTCCCCCAAATTTCCTGAGGCATATAATAAGTCATTGTAGTCACCTATGTAAGCACCATGGAAGTGAGGAGAGTCCATGTAAGTGACGAAGAAGCTCCTATGATTCACACATATGGTTACGTTCAGGGAAGCCGTGGAAGCCTGTTAGTAGTCAGTTCCCTTTTTTTGTTGTCACAAATGGTAAGGTCAATATGGCTGTTTGAGTAACATGAAACAAAACAATCATTTTTATTTCTTCATAAAGCAGCCAAACCACTGCTACAACCCTCTCGGTCTACATCATCACCTCTTCTCGAGGGTGCCCTAGGCCAGGCACCCCACTCCTTTGTCAATGCTTCTGGTAGAGTGGTGAAATTCTTCTCGCAGAAATGCTCCGAGTGCCCCAGAAGTCCACAAAAATAACAAAACGTAGTCAGCCTCTCATATCTGAAACGGACCACCGACAATTCTCCTCCTGGTTTCTTAATCTTTCTGTATCGCTTCAATGGCATTCGAACATCAATTTGCACCTTATCCCGCATATATTCTCTCCATATCCCAACATTATTAGTCATAGCATATTCTACAAATTGACCAATACAACTAGCCAGTTGTCGTCCCACCGCTTCAGTCATGAAACCCACCAGCAAGTCGTAATTTTGACCCAAAAATTAATAGCAAAGAGCGGAATTTGTATTGGTATTTCTCCAACTTGCAGCCGATGAAGGATTAACAAATGACTATCAAACGTCCAAGGCCCGCCATCAAGAACCCTTTTCACATCAACTTCATGGTTAAATTGAAACATGTAACTTTTATCACCAATATCCTTGACACTCATTCCTCTGCAAGGTCTCCAAATACCTGCTATCTTATTCTTTATAGAATTGTAATGCACCACATGGTCTGTCAAGAACCGTCCCAAAAGACACAAACCCACATTCCCTGCTTCAAGCTCAATCTCCTTATCCTCTTCCGCCGAGATATTCAATCCCGCAAAATCTTTGTCCGTGGAAATGTCCTCTTGTCAAATCGTTCAAACAAGAGATAAAAACTCAGTAAAAAACACTCAACTTTCCCAGACTCTCCACTATAGAGAGAAAACCTAGACAGCACGGTACAATCTTTTTATATTACTTCTTGTTGCTTATAGTTAGGTGGCATTGAAAGGCTCTTCTCAAATCATTACTCTGCGTTGCCAGGTCAAAATTCAATCTTCTGGAGATGCCAGGCAAGATAAGTGCTTCAGTGGCATAACCCATCCCAAGCATAAATTATGCTAAATCATTGTGATAATTAAAGAGATGGACAATAGAAAGAATAAGATTTATCGAGAATGGAGCGTGAATAAAAAGTATGCATCACAAGTTAACAGAGAAGTTTATATTTGTTGTATAAATAGTTGCTTCAATGGTCATCCCAATATTTTGATGTAGAATTAATTCAAAATTCATGTTCTGTATAAAAATTGCAAGGGAAACTATTGCTTCCAGCAAAGCAAACTGATCGCCAACACATTTACGGGGTCCTCCACTAAATGGAATAATATATTTGGATTATGGTCCACAGCATTTTAAGGACTCCGAAAAGTAAAGCATTGTTACAGCTCCCCAAAAGATAGTATACCAAGAATCTAATATCGAAGACCAAAGATATCATATATGCTGATAGTCGATATTTGTCTCATTAGGGACTGGCCCTTCTAAGTCAAATCTTTCCGGTATAAATTTCTCTGCTCTATCCAAAACCTCTTTTCATATGCACAATAAACACGACATTCCAAACTATCTTTCTTTCTTTGCTAACGGGAGGATATTAACAATTTAGATGGTGTTACATCTGCAGAGTAGGAATGATGAATATTTTATACAGAAATCATGAGATCTTGACCAGCATTAACCTTGTTTCCCCAGCTAAAACATTCCCACATTGGTTACTTAAGCTCTTCTCAAAAGGTGACCTAATGAAAGGTGTAACCGTTCTATTAAACAGGGAAGGCAATCCGCAACTTACAGGTGGGTATAGATGTAGTTGCATTGATTTAATTATGCAATGCGTCCACAACTTAAGATTCTTTACATCTTCATACGTGGGAAGGCATCCCTGTGAAACTGTCAATTTCTTCTTGCAATTTTTTCAATGCGGTTTGATCTTGAACTAAAAAATGTCAAAATATGAAGGAAATAGCAGATAGATAAAATAGAACGTGCCTTGCATTATAATTAATCAACTCAAACAAAATGTGGGTATAGGCGGACTTTACATTAATAAATCAGCACCTATTTTAGGATATTAATGAAATCGTGATTGACGCCGATGAGGCCTTAGCCCATTTAGTTAGAAGGCTAAAGTTGAGGCCCTGAGATGTAGAAGTCTCATGTTCGATTCCCCATGTAGGGTTTTGTCTACATTTTATATGTTGTTTGCAGTCTCCTGTATAGGAGTTTGTATTATTGATTTCTTGTAATCCCCTGTGCAGGAATTTGTATTATTGGTTTCTGTGCGTTGTATATCTATATACACTTGTACTGCCATTATATGAATTGTAATTATACTAAAAAAAAAAAAAAGAAATTGTGATTGATAATAAGTTATCTCATAAATGTGTTACTAATAGCATTATTGTTCATAATTATGGCAAGAGGATAGCTATTCAGTTTCCACTAAAAGTCAGCTGATACAGATTTACAAATGAGTCAAATGTGTTTTAGAGATTTAAATATTTAATAGGTGATTAAATTTGCAACAGTTCCATTCTCCTGCCAACTGTTGTAGGTGGCGTACGCTTTTGTACGACATGTGTTCGTCTGGCGGCGTGGTTGGCAGAGATCAAAATAAAAATTTGCATTTGTAGTCAAATCACAAGTACATGAAATTATATTTTGGAAATTAAAATGAAAATGGGACACTTTATAAAGTAAACGAAATTGTGAAGAAATTTGCGGATGATAAATACTGTACCTAGCTACCTTTTAAAAAAAAAAAAAAAGAAAAGAAAAAGGGAATTGTACCTAGCCAACTTTCCATATAAAATTTTAGCTATTTGGTTCTCATTTTCAAATTAATTCAAATTGTAATTTTACTCATTTTAGCTCATTAATTTCCTCAATATCATTTAAATTCACAATGACATCAAACAGCCACCAACCTTTTAATGGATAATTATAAATTGAATAACAGTAGAGATCTATCCACAATCGAGTAATATTCATTCATTTGCAAGTATATATCCAAGTGTATGTGTTGAATATATCCTTATTTTTCAATGGTAAAGTAGCACTGTATACTAATTAAATTGGATGTACATCCCTACTCTAAATAAATAGCACATCTCTCAATTATTTGATAATAATGATAACAATAGTAATAATAATATAAATTATAATAATAATAAAATAATATATATATATATATTAACTATTTAATGGTTTTCCCAACATGCTTAACCCCAAAGCTCCTTAGGGGCTAAAAGCCGCATAGGTTCTAGGCTTAGGGGTCACTAAGGGGCAACTCTGAAGAGTCATTTACACCCTTATAAATAGAACCCCCTAGCAAAGATCTCTGCACAAAATCTTGTAAGAAAATTCGTGTCAAATATTAGTGAGTGTAAGCTATTAAGAATAATTGTTGTGAATTATACGTTAGTATTAATCAATCAGTCCAAGTCCAGGTAATAGGAGTAAAACGAATCTCAGCCAATAAAAGCACTTCCAATCCAACCCACTTCGGCGGAGTCCAACATCATTTATTTCGACCAATAGGATTCATTCCAATCCGGTTCAATCTGGATAAATCCAATTCAAACTTGATTTTTCCTTTATAATACTATTTAAATTTGATTATTCCTTTATATTTCTTTATAACGCAGATCACTTAAGTTTAAGTTGGATTTTTCCTTCCTAATACAACTTAAGCGTGATTATTTCTTTATATTTCATTATAATGCAATTTAAGTTTGATTTCTACAGCCTTTTTAAAACAGCTGGACTTGGATTATTCTTTTCTAATTTGAATTCTTATTACTAATACAGGACGTCTATATTACTTTTATTTAATATTTCTAAAGACTTTCTTGCAAATCTCTTTAAGTCATTTATGATACTTGTACACAACTGCCTATAAAAAGTTGAATTGGAGAGGATTGTGAGTAAATTAGTATTTCTATCAAAGAGTTAACTGTGTGTTCCTTTTTTTTCCTTCTTCAGATTTTCTGAGCAAGTACGGTGAGTGGGATAGGACTGTATTTCATTTCTTTTTGCAACTTTCAGATGAGCTCTTTCATATTGCACTAGCAATTTAGTTCAAGCTTTGATGTTTGCAATTCATGAATCATGTTTCTTGAAGGAAGCTTAACATTACTTTCTTACAGATACTTCTTAGTATCATTAGTAGACAAAAAGGAATGTGTAAAAAAGTTTCTTTATGTTTTATGCATATATATATATATATATATATGGGTTAAGCTAGATTCTCGAGGTCACCATCAAGAAAGCTCATATTATGAATTTGGACTGTTAAGTTGTCCATATGAGATATTTGTCCAACAGGTACCTGGGATTTAAAGGGCCTTTAAGAATTTTTGGACCATTAGGTGTCCACACGTTATATAGGACTGTCAAGTGTGCTCATGTGATTAAGAATTTATGTTATTAAGGGTGACATAGAGAATTCTAGTGCCTCGTATTATGCATAAAATCTATATCAATGCTTCACGTGTTATCAAAGACGCATGGATTATTTCAAAAGTTCATGAAATGATTTATGTGTTATCAAAGGCTCATGGATTTTTTCAAAAGTATCCTCATGAAATGATTTGCAAGGGATTTTTATGTGGATCAATTTCCACACATGCACGCCCCACTCACTGAATATGTGTATATTCATCCTTTTCCTTTTTAACATTTTAGGTAATGGAACAAAAGTATACAACAACCAGACGCTTTGAGCCGAGCATTGCAACATAGGATGGGTGCCTATGAAATTAAATCCCCAGAAATAGAGATGGAAATAACAATACATCATACATGAATTTATAACTCTAGAACAACATTTAATTATGAATTTATAATTGACCACATATGTATCCTGAAAACTTGCTTTATGTTTATGTTTCAATAAGTACGTGTTTTCTTAAGAAAATGCCGATATTGGCTTTAAAACTATTCCTATTCTATATGTTCAATGGTAGAAAAATATTTTTCACAAATTTATCCAAACCAAGTAAACTTTTTCTTCATTTTTTCCATCCTAAATAGATCATATTTTTAAGCAACAAAATTAAATTATTTTTAATTGTAATAGATTTTTTTTTTTAAAAATAAGATAGATAAATTTCAAATAGGCGCCGACGGTACATCCCTCTAAATAAATAGCACATCTCTCAATTATTTGTTGAAAAAAAATGCCATGATAGTATATGAAGCGCGTAATATGGAAGTAAGATTTTGTCTGAGTATGATAAGGGCATTTTTTTAAAATAAAAAAATGAGTGATTATATATTGACACCATTGTAAATTATTTAATTATATTATGAATGATTACTCTACCCCTGAAACCCTGGACTTATACCTATAAATAGGGGTCTTTGGTTTTCATAATATACACATAATTCTTGAGTTTTCTCTCTATTTTCTCTCTGTTTTCTCGTATTTTCGTTCTATTTCGTAACACATTATCAGCAAGAACCGCTGTTAATTTCTTTTCTTTATCTTCTTTAGATATGATTTTCTTTTAGATCGTTTTCCTATCTTCTGTCAAGAGTATCAGTGGTTTCATTGATCCTTTTTCCACGGTCATATGAACACCATATCATGCATGGTTGTGATTAATTATTTTCTTTCATTATGTAAACCATGCACAAAGAATTTTATTATTATATATGTTTTCTTTTAGATAAGTAATTTGTATGTTGTCTTAGTTGGAATCCTCTATCAATTTTAATAGTTAGATGATTTTCAATTTGAATAATTTACCAATTTAATAGTAAGATTATTCTGAATTTGACAATGGGATAGTTTGTCAATTTAATGGTAAAATTATCCCCAAAATTGTATTACCATTGTGTAAGAGTTAAATTGATCGTCTTTTTTGCTTTTGTCACGTATGTGACTTGATCTCAAAAATTAATTTGAGTCACAAGTTTTTATATGCATATACACGGATGGAAAGCCAAAATTCAATTCATTGAATTTTTGGTATTTTATTTACAATGGAAAGGAGATCATGAATTATCTCTTAATTGATTCCTTTCTTGAAATAATTGTGGCAGTCTATTATGGATGAATGTAAATATGAAAGCCACTATTTACTTCCTCTTTGTCATACTTTATTATATTTTAGCCATGATATGATAAACTTATATAGATTCATGCATCGTAATTGATACGTTATGGCTTTGAATTCTATATAAGTTTTTACTAATCAATTTCCTTTCATTGTCACCCATCTCATAAACCGACGGAGTTAATGAGTGAATTTATTAAAGGAAATTCATATGTTCTTACCATATTATTGGTGATTCTTATTTTGGATAATTAGTTATATTAGATATCTAAATTATTATATTGATTTTTTAGTTTACTAGCAAATTATCAATTTATATTTGTTGTATTTTCCTTAAAAATTATGATTTTCTAAAATCTGTCAATAATCTTGAAAATTGTTATAGACAAAATAAATTTACTTTGAAAAAGTCAAATATATTAGAAAATAATATATTATTGATTGTATTTTCTTATGATGTACTGCCTTTAAAATTCTAGTAATGGTCTAGACCATTATTATATTGGATTTTGTTGGATCTTGAATAAGAATAATTATGTCCCTGCTATTATTGTGATTTCTTGAAAAAAAGGAAGAAAAATATTTCAAATTCATCAATAATCTGGAAGATTATTATGATATTTTTAAAGGAATATTCACAATTATATCTCATATTCTAGAAAAATATGGTTAGCTCTAGAAGAGCTATAGAACATGTAATCCATTAGATTTCTTAAAGAAATACTATAAATATAATATTCTACTTGAATATGTTGTGCTCTAGAAGAGTAAAACATGTGCGACTAATTATTGTGTTTTCATATACAGATGCAGAATATATTGATATTCTAGTTAAATATTACATATCATCAAAGTGAAAAATTATTAAACCTAGTATTTCAATGATTCTTTTTATTACAGTTTAAATGATGTTAAAGAATGTTAGATTATTGCTCTTGAAGAAGTAATGGCTTAACTAGATTGATATTACTCCAAAAGAGTAGATTTATATGAATCTAAATTAGATCGTAATAGTAATTTATTGCTCTTGACATATGAGATTTTTATGAGTATTCTGTAAGCATATAGTAATTTTATGATTCGATATTCATAAAATTTATAGTTGAAATCCTGAATATTTCATGAATATATCTTATAAAAGAATATTTTATTGTACTCATGGTACAAATTTCGACTAATATCACAAGTAATCTTATATTATAAATATAGTGATATTTTTCGAATTGAATTCTGGCAAAAATCCTGAAGATGTCATGTTAAAGATTTATGGACAATACTATAAAGCTCGTAGATTTTATTAAATATATTGAACTAGAAGTTCACTTTTTATTTAAACATTCTTATTAAACTGGAATTTTTATATTTGGCATGACCGGCTCAACTATCCCGATTTTTTTATAATGAAAATATTGGGAATCATTTGAAGAACTGGAAGTTCTTTAGATTTTATATATCACTTGTTTTCAAGGTAAATTGATTACAAAAATATCACTGGCTAAATTTGAAACTAAGTTTTCAAATGTATCTAGGAAATATTTAAGGGTGAACCATGGGCCCACTCGCCCTCTCTATAGACCATCTAGATATTTATAATTTGGATCCACTAGAGATAACATGTGTTATATTATTCATAACTTGAGGTTTATGAGATTATTTGCTTATATTGATTGAATATAAGCAAAGTTTTAGATATAAAATAAAGGTATTTACGTCTTGCTAGTGAACTTATCTCAAAATTGTTAATGATTTATATTTTGGTTAGGATACTTGATTGCCTATGGTGCAGTAAAACCATTAGATATGCCTTAAGTTATTTGTTATACTATTTAATAAGAACAATCATTTGTGGTTAAGTGAAATCAACATTTCATAGGTAGCAGTGATATATTCTCAATAAATTTGCCAAATATAAAATTTATATGATATCCTCTTTTATAGTTGGCTTACAGTCAAAAGTCTCTGTTTACTAAAAATTATAAATGTGATTTATATGTAATCGCGCTACCACATAATTGAGATGAATATTTTTAAATGCTGAGAATACACGTTCAGGTTTACAACCTTTACATAAAATTTATTTTTCATCCCCAGAGGATGATCTGTTACGACATGATTTGACGATTGTTGCTTCATTCACTAAGTCTTCTTAGCATTAGAGAGAGAAATTGATAGTTAATAACAAATATATGAAATGTTATGTGCATTTATAGTCCTCGCATAGTATAATACAAACCTGAAGTTTGTAAGATAGTTTGTACTATAAGAGGATTTAAGATATTAATAGCATGCTTGAAGTATGACAACAATCGACTCCAAAACAAACATATTTGGAAATAGAACATGGAGCAAATATTTTTTATAATGGTCATATTGAGGCATAGTACTCTAGAAGAGTATATAGACATAACTAATCAGAAAACCCTTGAAGAGATTTGGGTACCTGAATGTAGTAAAATAAAAGAGATCTCAAAGAGTTATGTCTACACTGAGAATCAAATGGAATCGAAAAGAAATAGTTGTCGATAATAAATAAATATTAATGAGCTCATTGATTGCGAGGATGGTGAATTAATCTTTCATCAAAAATTTAATGACATTAAATATTGGCCAAAACAAAAGGATGCAATCCATTTATATTGCTATATATCAAGATCAGCAGTCTAGCCATTTGAAAATATATATCATGTCAATAAAATATCAATAGGTGCTTATGTGGAAGTATCATTAAATATGTAGTGGTACAATTGAAATATAATATTGTGTTCAATTGACAATATATGAAAATATCATAAATATGGCATAATCAATGAAAGATTTGATATGTATGAATCATATAAAGAACTGAAAGTTCTTGTACAGATTGCCAATATAAATAAGAAAGATATGCGTTGTATTTTTTCCTTGACTGAGATTTTATCCTGCTGGGTTTTCTAGCAAGGTTTTTAACGAAACAACTTTAACATTATACCAAAGAATAATGTATTTTTTATTCACTTATATTTTTTCCTATAGGGTTTTTTCCATGGTAGGTCTTGAAGAACACTAAAGATTTGACTAAATGATTCAATACAATAGGACCATTATTGAACGAATTTAATGGGATCAGCTATATTCTTTTTCTTTCGACCAGTTTTTATCCAATTAGGTTTTTCTGGCAAGGTTTTAATGAGGCAGCATCTTGGACGCTCCAAAATTTATTCAGAATCAATTGCACTCTTTTTTCCTTAGTTTGGTAGTATTTTTCTCCCATTGGGTTTTTCTCCAAACAAAATTTTTAATGAGCCAATTGTTGTATAGATTAGTCATTTAAGGGGAGTGTTGTAAATTATTTAATTATATTATGAATGACTACTCTACCCCTAAAACTCTAGACTTGTACCTATAAATATGGGTCTTTGATTCTCATAATATACACAGAATTTTTGAGTTTTCTCTTTATTTTATCTCTGTTTTCCCGTATTTTTCGTTTTATTTCATAACAGACACTACATTTTTTTACTAACTGCACTATATTTTATTTGTTTTAAATGTCTTTAATCTTCACTAATTGTTATATTTAGGTCCACAAGTTTTATATATATGGTACATGTTGTACTCTCCTAATAGTTTTAACCTAAAATTTCATTACAAAAACACCCTAGAGATTTTAAACTAAGACTTACGCAGAAAAAAAAAAAAAGGAACAAGATTGGAGACCATACACATATTCTTCTATTTTAAAGTAAATTAACGTAATTTTAGAATAAAAATGTCATTAAGAAAATAACTGATAACTAATAAAAAGTTGGGGTAAAAATGTGATGAAAAGAAAAAGCTGTGGGTCCAAATATGACTAGAATAAAATGCATGGACATCCCGTGCATTTATATGTGATATGGTTATAAAAAATAGTGGTGTAAATATGTTTTCCTATAAAAAATCCATATAAATCATCATTTAATTAACAAATGACGCTATTTGGACAAAATATCAGTAGGGATAATAAAGCAAATTTATATCTCTTTTGTCATCATTTTTGTCCACATATTAGGCCAAATCGAATAATTCTTAATGAAATCAATTAAATGTATGATAAAAAGGAATCCTTTATAATCTTGTTCCCATATTAAATTACTTTATTAATATATCATTATTTAATTCTTAGCTGTAATAATTATTAATTTGAATATTAGTCATTAAATAAGGTCAAATTAGTAAAAAGGTTTACAAAATTTACTTTTTAATTACATTACATCCATTTTTATTTGAAAGTTTTTAATTAAATTCTTAATTGTTGTTAAAAAATGAAAAAAAAAGGTAATAAATCTATACATTTGAGACGGAAAAAGTAATTAAATTTCACAGTCAAATTTTAGTCTTGTTTAATAAATGTCCATATTTCTCATAGAACTCTTATAAACGACTATATAAACAGGCAAACCTCAATTACTAGAAACTCATTGAAATGTTTCAAGGCTTCAATCTCAAAATGAAAGCATTAGCACTCTGTTTGTTCTTCCTTTTATTTCAAGATCTAAATGCTTTTCATCTTAATAAAGGATTTGATGTCCATGTTGTGAATGGGTTACCAGACAGCCCCAACCCATTATGGGTGCATTGTGCTTCTGGAGATAACGAGTTGGGAGAACGTATTTTACATAAAAACGAAGATTTTAACTGGCATTTCTACGAAGATATCTCCCTTCGAACTTTGTATTTTTGTCACTTTTGGTGGGGCAAAAAGCAAAGAGCTTTTGAGGTTTTCCACCATATGAAGGACTGCTTTGACAGATACCTTGGGAAGAATGATCATAATCAGTGCTATTGGCTAGTAAAATCAGATGGATTTTATTTTTCTAATCAAAATCCCCCTTCTCCCGCTGATTTGAAGAAGCGATATGATTGGCTTTGAATGAATGTCTCTTTAAGATTATAGTTATTACTTATTTCAATATTTCGAAACTTATGGATTGTTGGTAGCTTAATCACTAAT
>CAVNYN010282138.1:0-10024 GCA_963692815.1 Nyctanthes arbor-tristis
ACCCAAGCGATGTGGGATTGAGACAGCCTCAATCCCACATCGCTTGGGTAGAGAAAGTGAGACTAGTTTATATGCCAAGAGACCTATTTCATCTGACATGAGGCCTTTTGGGTGAGAACTCAAGAACAAAACCGTGAGGGCTAGGCTCAAAGCGGACAATATCATGTCAAAGTGGAGACAGCCTCAATCTCACATCGCTTGGGTAGAGAAAGTGAGACTAGTTTATATGCCAAGAGACCTACTCCATCTGACATGAGGCCTTTAGAGTTAGAACTCAAGAACAAAACCGTGAGGGCTAGGCCCAAAGCGGACAATATCATGTCAAAGTGGAGCGGGTCATCACAGATGGTATCAGAGAAGAGCCCAACTGGAAGTGTGGCCAACGAGGACGTTGGACCCCCTTAGGTGGGGTGATTGTGACAGCTTCAATCCCACTTCGCTTGGGTAGAGAAAGTGAGACTAGTTTATATGCCAAGAGACCTACTCCATCTGACATGAGGCCTTTTGGGGTAGAAGCCCAAAAGCAAAACCGTGCGGGCTAGGCTCAAAGCGGATAATATCATGTCAAAGTGGAGTGGGTCGTTACAGATGGTATCAGAGCAGAGACCAACCAGAAGTGTGGCCAACGAGGACGTTGGGCCCCGTAGGTGGGGTGATTGTAACAGCCTCAATCCCACATCGCTTGGGTAGAGAAAGTGAGACTAGTTTATATGCCAAGAGACCTACTCCATCTGACATGAGGCCTTTTGGGGTAGAAGCCCAAGAGCAAAACCGTGCGGGCTAGGCTCAAAGTGGACAATATCATGTCAAAGTGGAGCAGGTCGTTACAGATGATTGTGATAGCCTCAATCCCACATCGCTTGGGAAGAGAAAGAGAGACCGCTTTATAAGTTAAGAGATCCACTTCATCTGACATGAGGCCTTTTGGGGTAGAAGCCCAAGAGCAAAACCGTGCGGGCTAGGCCCAAAGCGGACAATATCATGTCAAAGTGGAGCGGGTCGTTATAGCTGGTATCAGAGCAAAGCCCAACTGGAAGTGTGGCCAACGAGGACGTTGGGCCCCTTTAGGTGGGGTGATTGTGATAGCCTCAATCCCACATGGCTTGGGTAGAGAAAGTGAGACCAGTTTATATGCCAAGAGACCTACTCCATCTGACATGAGACCTTTTGGGGTAGAAGTCCAAGAGCAAAACCGTGCGGGCTAGGCCCAAAGCGGACAATATCATGTCAAAGTGGAGCGGGTCGTTACATATTCGAAAACATATGTTAACAAAAAATGTAACAAAAAGGCGGTTCAAATTAGATTATTACCGTTAAAATAACTTTGGATCTCCTTAAATTGTGTAGGGTTAATAAGGTAACTTAAACCCCATTTTATCATAGTTTTGTCTGCCTATATGTCAAAATAGCATTACTGATTTTTTTTTGATCTATTGATTAAATAGATCTTTTGAAATTAAAAAAATAAATATTTTTATATTTTCAAAATAGGAATGATTTTTGGGGGGTGAAGAAAAATGGAATGGGACATTTCTAGTACAAATCAAACATAAAGTTCTAGTAGTGGTTCCTACTAAAATTTTGGATGTAGCCAAACTTAACTGAGCTTACTCATATGTTTCAATGGAGTTTGTAGTGAAAAAAGCATATGGTTTCGCAACTTGTATCAATAATATAATGTGTCTTCTTTCAAGTCATGGAAATAATAATTGATAATTTACTGCTAAAAAATTAAATTTGTATATCGCGAAAATTGTTCTACGCTTATATGGAAAGCAAACTCTTGCATCACATGACTGGAATTTAAAAATCTCATTCTTGTTGGGTTTTGCAAAAATATATAATTGATACTGCAATTTCTGAACATGCCCTAAGAATATAAATAAATAAGCTATTGAAATGCTTAAAGTAGATTATGCAAAGTAAGGGGAAAAGAACTATTTCAAAATTGGTAAGTATAAATAGTTTCAAAATAGTAGAAATTTACACATTAGGAAATTATCAATAGAAATTTTATAAGAATTTTACCGTTCTAGAGTTAAAATCAAAATTTTATTATGTTTCATAAATAAAACATAAATTATCAAAATATAAATTCTGATAAGCAAAGATTTTTGTTTGGGACAATTTATTTTTATATTGCCAAAAAAACTATTTCTGAGAGTGAAAGAGTAAAAGATCAGGGCCAAAAAAAAAAAAGAATTATTTTTGAATTTTATGTGTTTTGCGGAGGATGGTGTGGAGAATAGTAGCAACGGCAATACTTATAAACGAATCCTCTTTGGAGCAGATACTTCCCCAACTTGTTTTCAACAAGCTCTTCATTTCTTTTTCAGTTTCAATCTCTAATATATACAATTCAAAATTAATATCACATACAATATAAATCATTATAATTTCCATATTGTCTAACATATGAAGCATTGTCATTGAGCGCATCGTGTTTAATAGTCACTCCCACGTTTAATAATAGAAGTTTCTTACATTGGGGAAGTTTCACTCCCACGTTTCAAGGCTGAAGAAAGAGTAGTGGGGAAAAACTAAGGGTCTATTATTTTTATTGCTTTGAGACTGTTTTTATTTTTCAGTTTTTTAAAACACTGAAAACACATTTACTTTTATATTTTCAAAAACAAATTTTGAAAAAAAGAAATTTTTTAGCAAAGAAAACAGAAAATGGTAAAAAGTCATTTTGAGAGTTTTTGAGCAAAACACAGTACTTAATTAAAAACACGGAAAACGCTTTATTTTGGGAATTCTAATTTCTCTCTCCTCTAATTTTACAACCCTTCGTCCCTCCGCCCCTAAATGAATTACGACTGGTGCAGTGCTACTTCTCTCCATCGTCTACTTAATTTCTTTCTCTTTTCTCTAATTTCTTTGCTTTAATGATGCACCCAAATTAAGACTACTCTCTTCTCTCTCCTTCTTCCCTTTTCCCAAATATTATTTCTTTCTCTCTCCTCTAATTTCCTTTATCCTCATAGCAAAATGTATAGTAAAATTTCACATTTTAATCTTGGTATTGATAAATTAAAGCAAAATAATTTTTTTGAAGGAAAGAATAAAATTATTTAACTTACTTAAAAAAATTATTTAATTTACTTAACAAGCAAATAGATTCTCAAAATGTCAAAAAGAACATGTTTTTCAGCTTTGTGTTTCTTAAAATAGTTTTCCAAAATGACGAAGTAAACGCATTTTTAGAAATCTAAAAACAAGCACTCAAAACAGAAAATTAATGAATTGAAAATTGAAAAATAGAAAACTGAATCACGAAAAGAACACAACCTAATTTCTTGGGTAGTTATTATGCATTTAGTATTTCTAAAGCAATGATTTTGCTCATAATGACAAAAATGGATAGTTTCCACCCACTCATTCCATATAAAAATAAATAAAGAAAGAAAAGAAATAGAAGAGTTAATTATAGCACCCAAAAAAAGGGTAAAAATAAGGGTAAATAGCGCCCCAAAAAAACCATAAAAATGCATTGTGGATTTGAGAAAAATATATATACAAGAAAGCTTATAACTACCTAAACATTGTAGTGGGGAAAAAGGATATATATATATATATATGCACACACATATATATAAGGGGAAGTTACATAAAAATGCAGTTGGCCCAAAAAAAGTAAAAACAATAAAACAAAAAAAAGGATTCTAGAATCCTTTTAGGGGGAAATTGATTCTGGAATCCCAGGTCCCTTTCTATATATAGAGAATAGAGATATAGATATGAGTAGGCAATGTCTAAAAAATTATCGGGTAAAAAAACCAAAAAAAGGGAGAAGTAAAGGAAAAGAAGTCAAATTGACAGAATTAGAAAGTGAAAAAGGACGACAAAACATTTTTAGAAATTTTATTCCTTATATATATATATATATATGAGTAGGCAATGTTTGAAAAATTATCAGAAGAAAAACTTAAAAAACAAAGAAGAAAAGGAAAAGAAGTCAAATAGAAAGTGAAAAAGGGCGGGAAAACATTTTTAGAAACTTTATTCCTTTTATATGTATATATACGAGTTGTATACCGTGCATTGCACGGAATAAAATAATTAGCAAATAAATATGCGTGGTAATTTAAAAAATTAAATAATCATAATTTTATTGCGTATTACTCTCTAATATACATATGTTACCAATATACATAAATAGAAATAAATTGAAACGTATAATATTTTCATTTGACACAAAACTAATAAAATTGTCATTTATAAAAAAATACTCTTAAATAATGAAAATAAGAGTGAAGAATTTTTTTAATACAAAATTAATTTCTTGGCCAACATGAAACCCAAGAAACCATAGAAAAAAGAGAGATCGGAAGAGCGTCTATATATATATATATATATACACACACGTTTAAAAGTAATACCATTTCCCTTTTTCATTTTCCCGCCTAAGACACTTTCTATTTTGTTCGATGCCATCTTAGCCATTGGTTCCATCATCCAATCGTGGCCATCAATTTCAATTTTTTTTTTTAATTCCTACATACATTTTTCTTTTTCTTCATTTAGATGCATTATATTTTAATCTTTATTTTCTCTTTCTCTTGCCTAATTCAAGCCAGTTTCTTCCATTCTATCTTTATCCAAATTAGGAAAATTCAAATCTCTTGAAATTTGCTTTCAGTTATGTATCATTATCTCTCAATCCTTCTCCCATTCTCGGTTCCTTTTTTGAGATAAGAATGGTTGTTTCCATAGAAGACTGTCAGATTATCCATCAATTCAGGCTATCAGTTTGTACGTGGTTGAATGCATTAAAACTATTGACAACTGAAAAGGTTGTAGGGTAGAACATTATTGTTTTATACGTGATAGTCAATTCTAATATTCAAAGCAATGAATGCGACCAGAGTCATTTACATGGCAATCATTGAATACTCTCTATTCAAAATGTAAGCATCCATCAAAAGAAGGCCAATATCTATCAATAATTACAACCTTGGGTCTAGATGAGTCACACTTGATTATGGATTAGAGACTATGACCATTGAAGTGGTCGACTGCTCTGTTGCTTATGGGGCTGTTATTTTAATTCTCTATATTTTAAATTAAATACGATAGTAGGACTATCATACAAGAAGTTAAAGTCCTACAATCTTTGCATGTAACAATGACTTTTCTTTTTCTTTATAGGGCTTTATGTATTATATGAAAAGAACCATATGTACTAAAAGTGGAACTCTTTGGATCTTCTGGTCTTTCACCCAAAAGAGCAAACATTTTATCTATTTTATATGGAACCAACAGGGCTTCCTTTACAGAGCCTAAGTTCCGATGAAAGAATAACATGTGTGAAACAACATATGGGGCTCATGTAATACAAGTGTTATTTTTTCAATGGTGTTGGGTTCCATGATATGGAGTCCAACTTGGCTGCATAGAAAAACCGAACTTTTTGTACCCCAACTTGGTTTCTCTATTTTTTTATATGTTCGTTCAAGCCATATAAATATTAATTTTCATTTAGATTAGATCATCGAAGCTTCTGCTATTAATATTCTACTTCTGTTTTTAATTTTAAATGAATAATTTTCAGATCGGAATGCATGCGTACTTTTGGTTTGAACATGCTATTATATAAAGAAAGAAAAGAAAAAAGATGTAACATCCTGAAAATTTTTACAAATTAAAGTAAGCAACAAAATTGTTATTTTGAAAGAATTCCTTGAAAATTAAGAGATTGGTATTCAATTGACGTTAAAGAAAGAAGTTGGTTCCTAATTAACATAAACTAAAGTATATATGTGTAACTTTGTATCGGGTGGAGGCTAAACTAGTGATGTGCTCGAGCTTCGTATCTTTGTATCTGTGTATCTTTGTGGATGACCTCTTTGTGCATAAAAATGTCCTCTTCTGTATTGTTTTATGTGGGCCAATACATGTTGTTATTTACTGGGTACTTTTGTACTCACTCCTTATCTTCTACAATCCTGTAGGTATTGAATTTAGAGCTATGTGGCCGGATCGTCTAAAAGGTGGAGGGGATACATGTATGTGATCGAGACTTCGGTGTGTGCGGCCGAGGTTTCGTTGTGGGTAGCCCACGAAACATTTAATCATCAGAGTGCGTAGCGAAAGCGCCTCGATATTTGGAACTGTATTTGTATCCATTTTTAAAAGTTAAAGGCTTCCGCTACTGTATATGAGATTGCGTTCGTTACAATTGGTATCAGAGCATGGTCCTCCGACTTCACATACATGCATCGCTCCTATTTGGATGAATCTGCATAACTAGAGGTATTAAAAATTCAGTTATGTGAATTGATGATAGTTAAATTTGACCTTGTTAATATTATACATTTGGCTTCTAAAAATTTATCAATGAAAACAAGGAAAAAAATTTAATAGCTTTCAATTTGTTTCAAAATGCCTAACTTTAATAGGTACCAAATGGCTTTTATGTATATTTCAAAAAGTTTTGAAGTTTGGATGCACACATGGTATGTTGGAACTAAGATAATTGCAAAAGAAATGGGAATAGAAAAGAAGAAAATGAGAAGAATTGATACATTTCATTTTGAATTCCAAATAGTATGTTAACATTAAAAGATACTATACAACTTCCATTTGATGATATGTTGGAGTTATTAAAAAAAAAAAATTTGAAATTCTACCACTGTGCGGCCGCATAGGCCGCGGCAGCCCGCGGCAAGCATGCCGCGGTGCAGCCGCGGCCAACAGAAAGTTTTGGCCGACAGCGGGTGCACCGAGGCTCAGCGCGGCCACACCGCGCCTAAGGCAGTACGCTGGCCCGAAAATTTGCGGCTAAGTCCCTGATCTTCTTGATTTATTCAAATCAGTCCAAAGTTATAGGTTTTTCTAGAAAATTGCAATTGAGTTTCCAAACTTCATGATTTCTTCTATGTTGATTGGAAAAATTTCCTTTTGACTATTTTTACACCTAAATTAATCGTTGTAGGTTATTATTTAATATTTTGAATAAACTTGGAATAACTTATGTAATCGGATTTTTAAAGTTTTAAAAACTTAACTTTTATAAAATTATGGTATATATGCTTTTAAAAGCAAGAGATACCAATACTTGGCAAATTTCAAGGACGAAATTTATTTAAGGGGGGTAGATTGTAACATCCTGAAAATTTTTACAGATTAAAGTAAGCAACAAAATTGTTATTTTGAAAGAATTCCTTGAAAATGAAGAGATTGGTATTCAATTGACATTAAAGAAAGAAGTTGGTTCCTAATTAACATAAACTAAAGTGTAGTGACTTAATTAACATAAATTGCTGTTCGGTGGCTTAATTGAAGGATGAGACAAAGCACAAGGACTTCCTAGAAATTTTCGCCAAGTGTGCGGTATATGTTGCGCCACGTGTCGAGATTTGATTGGCGGAACTCAAATTTTATTAAAACTAACTCAATTCTAACTATTATATAAATGGCCTTTGGGTCCTCAAGTTTCCCAAAGACCCCAAACTCTTCCAACTTTCACCTCGTTCATCCAAATTCGTCCAAAGCCAAAAAATAAGAAAGAATGACCCTTAAAACCCTCTAAAATATCACCCTTGTACTTGAAAAAGGGTAATTACTATGTATAAAAAGATCCTAACTCAAGAATAGCTTTAATTAACGAATATCAAGGCTTTAAAGAAACCTTTTCACGTGGATTATTCAAGAAATATTTGAGGTGAGTAACACGTGTCTTGGCTCTATCATTTTTCATCCCTTTGCTCTGTTCTTCTCTTGTATCTTGAATCTCTCTCTTTTGGAACTTGTGCCCTCTTTTAATTGAATTGACCTTTGACATTTGACGGTGCACCATATTTTGGATAAATGATTGTTCTTTGCTCTTGGCCATCGCTAGTGACGCCATAAACCCGTTCTGCTCTGCTATCTGAATTGTTTTATGGCCCTACTGTGTGGTCTCGGCCATTCTGATCTGTTATTGGATTGTATGGTTTACGGGTGGAGGCTAAACTAGCGATGTGCTCGAGCTTCGTATCTTTGTATCTATGTATCTTTGTGGATGACCTCTTTGTGCATAAAAATGTCCTCTTCTGTATTGTTTTATGTGGGCCAATACATGTTGTTATTCATTGGGTACTTTTGTACTCACTCCCTATCTTCTACAATCCTGTAGGTATTGAATTTAGAGCTATGTGGCCGGATGGTCTAAAAGGTGGAGGGGATACATGTATGTGATCGAGACTTCGGTGTGTGCGGCTGAGGTTTCATAGTGGGTAGCCCATGAAACATTTAATCATTAGAGTGCGCAGCGAAAGCGCCTCGATATTTGAAACTGTATTTGTATCCATTTTTAAGAGTTAAAGGCTTCCGCTACTGTATATGAGATTGCGTTCGTTACAAAAGATGAACCAATGAATTCAATAATACATATATTTTTTTTTGGTAATTCGAGAATTTAATTATATATTTTGTAATTAAGTGAAAGTCATGAATTTATTTATATTCCCAGACTATGCATCACTCCATCTGATGTTAGACTTCCATTCACATTTTAGCGTAGATAGCTTCCCTTTATGGTTAAACTTCCATTCACATTTCAGCGTAGACAATTTCCTTTAATGGTTTGTTATGCAATGACCATTAATAAAGGTCAAGGCCAGTCACTTGAAAATGTTAGTATTTTCTTACATCGGCCAGTATTCACCTATGGGTAGTTGTATGTATCAGTCTTTAGAGTCACGAGTCTAAATGGGTTGAAGTTTATGATATGTGATGACAATGGTCAGCCTAGTAGTTCCACATTGAATGTTATTTACAAAGAGGTTTTCAGCAATTTATAGCGCTTTTGACTATTTCAATTTTTGGTTAGTACACGTTCTATATTGTGCCATTTGTTAAACTTGTATTCTTCCGATCTTTTAATAAATGTTTATACGTTTTGCTAAATGTAGGTTGCAATTTGGTGTCCAGCATATGTTGCCTAAATATTTAACGTCCACTCTCTAACATATTTGTAACTTGATATTTTCTATTATTAAATAATTAGAGTTGATGGCATTTGAATCTCGGACGCATATGTCATAATGTGTTTTCAGTTGTATAGAGATCGGAAGAGCGTTTTTTTCCTGTTCCCGTTATCAAACATATTATAATGTGTATAATAGATTGTGATATGAATTTCTATATATTTTTTAAAACCTCACAAACACATCATACATTTCAGTTAACAAGTTTTAAGATTATTTGTATAAATAGTGATTTTGTCCCTTTTATTGTTAAACATTATTTAGTAAAGGCATCTCATGCAACGCACGAGTGAAATTACTAGTTTATATAATTCTAGAATTACCTTGCACCCACATTCTTATTCAATAAGCATCAGCACTAGAAATATAAGAACACATTTAGGTTGTGAATAATATTCATTTATTAGAATGAATTCTTTTTTACATTTATTCTCCACTGTATATTTTTGAGAAATTAATTGTCACATTTTCTCTTACAGTGCCATCCAAGGAAATTAGTATTCACTAAAAAAATTGTAAAAAAATTCTAAAGTGCACACTCTTTTATTACAAAAGACTCAAAGAAAGTAATATTACAATAAATGATATATTCTATACGATTTACCTATAATATTAATTTTTAACTACTTTCTACTCTACAAAGAATTAAAAGAATTTTTTTTTTAATTTTTGTTCTAAATCATCATCAAATATTATTACTATTGGTTTTTAACATTATATAGGTTCCTATAAAAAACAAATAATAACTTAAGTTACGTACTAAACATATACCTATAGGTTTTATGACGTGTGATTTATCATATTAAATTAAAGTAAAAATTTTGAAACTGATATAATTTTATTTTATTATTATACCATCAATCTCACGAGATCGGAAGAGCACACGTCTGAAATGAGAAAGAAGTCCCAATAAGCAAGACTTGAAATTTGTCAGTCAATTGTTAAAACTTAAAAGAAATATAAAATCTTTGAAAATAACATAAAAACTAATAGAATAGATATAGCAAACACTTAGTGTGTTTGATTGCCATAATTTCTCTTTTTCCTTTTTC